>CAUYRH010043112.1:0-10815 GCA_963574655.1 Perodicticus potto | reverse complement strand
GGTTATTTCTTTTCTCCTGCTAGGTTTGGGGTTAGAATGTTCTTCCTTTTCCAGTTGTTTTCAATGTCCCATTAAGTTGTTAACTTCCTCTCTTTCCGTTCTCTTGAGGAAGGTTTGCAGTGCTATAAATTTCTCTCTAAGGACTGCCTTTGCAGTATCCCAGAGGTTCTAATAATTCATGTCTTCATTGTCTCTTTGTTCTAAAAATTTGGTAATTTCTTTCTTAATCTCATCACCCATCTATCATTCAACATAAGGTTATTTAGCTTCCATGTTTTTGTATGAGTATGCAGATTCCTCTTGTTATTGAGTTCAACTTTCATTCCATGACGGTCGAAGAAGATGAAAGGAATAATTTCTACTCTTTTAAACTTGCTGATGTTTGACTTGTGACCTAAGATGTGGTTAATTTTGGAGTATGTTCTGTGGACTAATGAGAAGAATGTGTATTCAGTTTTGTTAGGATGGAATGTTCTGTACATATCTGTTAAATCCAGATGTGGAATGGTTAAGTTTAAATCTAAAATTTCTTTGCTTAGCATCTTATTGGATGATCTATCCAACACTGCTAAAGGAGTATTGAAATCTCCAGCTACTTTGGAGCTGGAGGAAATCAAGTTGCTCATGTCTGTTAGAGGTTTTCTTATAAATTGAGGCACATTCTGGTTGAGTGCATAAATATTAATAATTGAAATCTCATCATATTGAGTATTACCTTTAACAAATTTGAAGTGTCCATCCTTATCCTTCCTTATTTTGGTTGGTTTAGAGCCTATTGTATCTGCAAATAAGATTGCCACACCTGCTTTTTTCAGCTTTCCATTTGCCTGGAATATAGATGACCATCCCTTCACTTTGAGTCTATAGTTATCTTTTAAGGTAAGATGAGATTCTTGTAGGCGCAGATATCCTACCTGAGTTTTTGTATCCAGTCAGCCACTGTGTGCCTCTTTAGAGGACAATTTAAACCATTCACATTAATAAGTCTTTTGAAAGTGCTGTGGTCATTTGTAATCTTTTCACCACTGTGGAGGTTGGAATTTTATTGAAAGTTTCTGAGTGAGTTTACTTTTGTGGTGGAGGATTATGCTGGTCATTATGGAGGATATGTCTGAGAATATCCTGGAGAACTGGTTTAGTTATGGAAAATTTCTTCAACATGTGGATTTCATTAAAATATTTAATTTCTCCATCATAAATGAAACTCAGTTTAGCTGGATACAGGATCCTGGGTTTAATGTTATTTTGTTTTAGGAGATTAAACCTCAATGACCATCCTCTTCTACCTTGAAGGGTTTGAGCAGAGAGATCTGCAGTTACTCTAATATTCTTCCCCTTGTAGGTTATGATTTTCTTCCATCTGGCTGGTTTCAGAATTTTCTCCTTCATATTAATTTCAGTGAAGTTAATTATGATGTCCCTGGGGGATGTCTTATTCAGGTTGAGTTGTTCTGGGGTTCTGAAACTGTCTGCTATCTGAATTTTGGAATCTCTTGGCATGTCTGGAAAAGTCTCTTTCATAATCTCATGAAGAAGAGACTCTGTGCCTTGTGAGGCCACTTCATCACTTTTATGTATCCCTATAAGGTGAATATTGGTTTTCTTTGAATTATCCCAGAGCTCTCTGAGAGAATGATCCATTTTGCCGTCCATTTCTCATCCTATTTGAATGTTTGGGATCATTCAAAAGCTTTGTCTTCAATATCAGAAATCCTTTCTTTTGCTTGTTCCATTCAGCTGCTGAGGGATTCTACTGTATTTCTCAGATCTTTGAGGGCTGCCAATTCTTGTCTCAATGTGTTAAAATCTTTGGTCATTTTGTCTTTGAATTCCTTGACTTCTTGAGACAATTTTTGAAATGCTCCCTGAATTTCTAAATCCAACTTTTCCTCTATTTTATTGATCCTATTTGCCATCCATATTCTGGATTCGGTTTCTGACATCTCAGCCATCTGTTTATGCATGGGATCTTCAATTGTGTGTGCCGAATTGTTCCTGGGGGGGTTGTTCTGCTCTGGTTGTTCATGTTGCATTTGCATGAAAGCTGGGACTGATGTCTGTACCTTTTCCCCTAGGGTTTTGCCAAGGACCTGCACAGTGCTACTGCCTGAGAAACTGGGGACCTTCTTTGTGTGGTGGGGTTAAGTGGTTCTGTCTTGTTTTCAGCTGGTCTCTGTCTTACCCAAGAGAATCAGTTACTCTGGTTGAAGTCTGAGCCTTGGAGAAATAGCAGAAGTAAAGTCACCACACCCCCCACAAGCAACAATTGGAAAAGGAAAATCAAACCTTCCCACTACCACACATCCAGGGTACCACTTTGGTTAGTCCTCAGATGATTGATCCAGTTGAAGAGGTCCCAATCAATTGTCCTGGTCAGCACCAGCCTCTTGTGGGAGATTTCAAAAGGTCTCTGGCAACTAGATAGCAGGGGGCTGCTGGCAACTCTAGTATAACTCGTTCTGGTGCTCTGTGAGATCAGAAGGACCCCTCCTGCAAATAAATTAGTCTGGGAAGTTTGAAGTCTCCTTCCCCACCTTGCCCCTCTGTCACACCCAGTCACTGGTAACCCCGCAGGGCTGTGATTTAGTTCCCTCTAATTAGCAGTTGCTCCAGGGGTTTGAGCCTGCCTGAGTCACAGGGAGTTCTGAGTCTCCTCAGCCAATCCACCACTCTCTGACACTCTCTGATATTATTTGGCAGGGGGAGGTGAGTCCTGATAACCTCAGGTGCTTGATAGCAGCTGGGACAATTCACTCAGTTCCAGCCCTGTCCCTGATTGATATTGTTGACAGAACAGAACAACTTCGCAGAATTTGTTTCTGTCTCAGCTATTTCCAGCCTTTGTCTCAGCTTTAATCCTTTGAAGGCCAGGTGCATCTGAAGCTCAGTAAAGCAGTCCTCTGGGTCAGCTCTTCCCTAGGAGTCTGCCATTTCTGCATGTGCACTCTAATCCCTGTGCTCCACCCAGCCCAGTTTCGCCTCAGGCAAACCCTTCACTCTGGGAGCCTGCATTCTGTCCCAGATCTCTTCCACCAGTGGCCACCACTGGAGAAGCTACCTGGCCTCCCCTGGTTGCCTAGAGATACTGGGAGTGTTCCTTCAAAATATCCCCAGGGGGGTGATCCCCACTGTCACTGTTCCCACTGCTGCTGGTGCCTCGGGGTACTGCCTCTCCCTCAGCTGATTATCTTCTCCTTACTCCCGAGTTGGAAAGTCAGCACAGATCAGCAACAGTCCATGCCCCATCTTCACCCCTCGAGAAAATGCCCAAGTATCTGGACTACATGGGGGACAGGCTTCCAGGCCTTGGGGTGAGAGTGGAGGGAAGTGCCAGGAGCTCAAAATTGCAGGTAAAGAGTATATACAGTTTTATACAGTTTTATGCCTGGCAGAAGAGTGCCATGGCACTCCCAGTAGGGGAAGGAGGTCTGGTTTTTAGAAGGTCTCTCTCGTGGGGTAAAATGGGAGGACATTTGATCTCTGCTCACTTGTTTGTATGAGAGCTGTTCTGAGGGAGGAAGAGACTCCTATCTATGCTTGGCAATAGATTCTGTACCTTTTGTTTGTATCCTTGGGGTCACAGGTCGCCTCAGCAGGGTCGATGTGCATTCTTCAGCCTTCTCTTTTGGTTCATATCTGAACCATCAGCTTTCTTGCTAAATTTCTGTCCTTTAACTCTCTTTCTGGATGGGAGCCTCTGTGTAAAGCTGACTACAGACCACCATCTTGTCTCTGCCCCAAGAATGCTTATTCACTGTTGATGGGAATGTAAGTTAGTCCAATCACTATGGAAATTTCTCAAAGATCTAAAAGTAGAGCTATTCAAAGGGAAATAAACCATTACATAAAAATGATAGTGGCAATTGTATGTTTATCTCAGCACAATTCACAACGGCAAAGATTTGAAATCAACCTAAGTGCCCATAAACTGATAAACATATGAAAACAAATGGTTATAGACTTGTATACATGTATACTCAATGGATTAATACTCAGCCATAAAAAAGAATGACATAATATCCTTTTCAGCAACTTGAATGACTCTGGAGGCCATTACCCTAAGTGAAGTAATTCAGGAACTGAAAAATAAATGCCACATAGTCTCACTTATAAGTGAGAGAGAGCTAAGTTATAACTATGCAAGGGCAGGCAGAATAGTATAATGAGAACTGGAGACTTAATGGAGAGGGAAGAGAGTGATGGGGCAAGGGATTAAAAATTACCTAATGGGTACAATGTACCTAGATTTATCCAGTATACAATATATACATGTGAAAGAATTCAACTTATATTTCTCTAAACCTTGCAATAAGAAAAAGGTAAAACCCATGGTAACAGAAAATAGAATGGTAATTACCAGGGACTGAAGGTGTCGGAGAAAATAAGACATGTTTATTAAAGGGTAGAAGTCTTCAGTTATAAGATTAGTAAATTTAGAAAATCTAGTAGATTCCATGGTAACTATCATTAACAATACTGTATACTCAAGTGTACTTGAAATTTGTTAAGACATTAGTTCTCAATTATTCTCAAACACAAACAATATAACAGTAAACGTGAGGTGAGGGATATAATGTTTCATTATTTTAATTATTCCACAGTTTTTATGTATATCATAACATCATGTTGTATGTATTATGTACAGTTTAAATACAAATTTTATTTGTCAGTCATATCTCACTAAAGTTGGATTCAATAAAATGTCATAGAAGGTTCTCCTAGAAATAAAAAGGACCTTTATTGTTCATAGCTGGACCAATTTATCATAAGATATCACCATACTACACGTTTGTAACAGGAAAATCTCATACTTCATTTAATTCTACTTAAATGTGGTATGTCACAGAAAATTGTGGCTTTGTGTGAGGTGATCCTATTTAGCTAAGGCAGTTCTCAAATGGGACAGGGAGATGAAGTAGCACTTCTGGCAGATAGGGGATAAATATTTTAGTTTTAAAAGCAAACTGTGATTTTATTTTCAACTTATTTGTGCTGGAAACTGCAAACAAAGAGAAAAAAATTTAAATTTATTCAACTGTTACTCAGCATTTTTAAATGTAATATTCATTTTTAATTTAAAACTCATTCTAGTTGTAAATATTAATAACTAATGGTCTTAGTTTGAAAATGGACTTAGATGTCTTGATTTTATTAAAATATAATTCCGACATATATTTAATTTTGATATATGCAGGATATGATTACATTTATATGAAAACTATATAAATTTCAAAGAATTACAGAATTTTACTTTTGATAAGATAGAATTTCTAACAATTACATTCTCTAAATACTTTTCTACAGGTTGCTTATCTCATCAACATTGAGGAGAAAAAATATACATTCCTTCTTGAGAAACAGTAAGTGCCACTGATTAACTCTCCCTCCACCAGTCTCTCCCCTCCCCTTCCTCACCAAACTGTGTATATTGCTAGCACATGTATCACATATAGTAACAGTAGAGTATAAATGTCTAAACACAACAATTGAATAAGTTAGGTGAATGATATGTTGACCAGTTTGATGTGAACATTCTAGATTGTATATAGAGTCAACACATTGTACCCCATAAATGCAGTAATGTACACAGTTAAGATCTAATAAAAAAAAAGGAGAAACAGTAAGTGGACATGTTTAAAATTCAGTTATTTTTAGTACCCTACATTTTTGGAATCACTACCCTAAATTAAGCTTAAACAAGAACATGGATACTTTTTCTTCCATTCTTGAGATACTTTGCTAAGAATATTTGCAATAAAAAAAGAAAGAGAAAAAAAAAGAACATGAAGATTATATTTCTTTAACGTATTCATCCCTGTGATTCTTGAATTTCACGTGTTATTTTGAGATTTTTAAAGAATAATTGAACCTGGGCCGCACCTGTGGCTCTTCAAGTAGGGTGCTGGCCCCATATACTGAAGGTGGTGGGTTCAAACCCAGCCTCGGCCGAATTGCAAAACAGAAAAATAGCCGGGTGTTGTGGCAGGCGCCTGTAGTCCCAGCTTCTCAGGAGGCTGAGGTAAGAGAATCACCTAAGCCCAGGATTTGGAGGTTGCTGTGAGCTGTGTGATGCTGTGGCACTCTACTGAGGGCAATAAAGTGAGACTCTGTCTCTACCAAAAAAAAAAAAAAAAAAAAAAGAATAATTGAATCAAATTTTAATTAGTGATGTTGATATTAATTCTTGTCAGACAGATAAAAATTACTTTATGTAACTTTATACAACCACAAATGTAGCATTTAGGAGTATGATTTTCATTTGTACCAGTTTAATTTTCTTTATTTCCACATTCCATTTTATGTATTGATATGATTTTAATTATGTCACTTGATATTACACATTAAAGGCAAATTAAAACAGAAACCAAGCCTAAAAAACTCGCGAACAACAACAACAAAAACAGCTTGGCCTGAAAACTAGCAAGCATTAACTTTGCTTAAATGACAAATTTAAGTTGAATCATTCCTAGTAAATGCTTTTGTTAGAGAAAAAAAGGAATCTTATCCTATCAGAATCATCCAACTGACATGTAATCATGTCCACGAACTTTCCAAAAAGGTAAATCAAAACAGGCAATTTCATATCTGTGACCGATATTCACCACATAAATCATCCACCTAAGACTTTGTCATCAGAGCTCTAAACCTCTTTCAGTCTTTTTAAAAAAATATTTTCTTTTTATTTCTTATCTTTTATTATTATTATTTTTTTTATTTTTGCAGATTCATTGAGGGTACAAAGGACCAGGTTACACTGATTTTATTTGTTAGGTAAAGTCCCTCGTATACTTGTGTCCTGCCCCCAAAAGGTGTCACATACGATGGGACCCCCCCCCTTCCCTCACCCTGCCAGGAATGTGATTGCAGGATCAAATGGGAGGTCTAGTTTGAGTTCTCTGAGGGTTCTCCATACTTTCTTCTTAAAAGGTTGTATTAGTCTGCAGTCCCAAGAGCAGTGTAAAAGTGTTTCATTCTCTCCACATCCACACTAGCATCTGCAATTTAGAGATTTTTGTGATGTGGGCCATTCAAATTGGAGTTAGATGATATCTCAGTGTGGTTTGATTTGCATTTCTCTAATAATTAGGGACGCCCAGCATTTTTACATGTTTGTTAGCTATTCATCTGTCTTCCTTAGAGGAGGTTCTATTCATCTCTCTTGCCCAGTGATTTAAGGGATTGTTGGCTTTTTTCATGTTGTTTAATTGGAGTTCTATGTAGATCCTAGTGATCAAGCTTTTGTCCGATTCAAAATATGAAAATATCATTTCCCATTGAGGGCGTTGTCTATTTGCTTTGGTTATTGTCTCCTGGGCCGTACAGAAGTTTTTCAGTTTAATTAAGTCCCATTTGTTTCTTTTTGTTGTTGTTGCAATTGCCATGGGAGTCTTCCTCAGAAAGTCTTTTCCCAGACTGATGTCTTCAAGTGTTTTTTTGTTTTTTGTTTGTTTGTTTGTTTTGTTTTGCAGTTTTTGGCCAGGGCTGGGCTTGAACCCACCACTCCTGGTATGGGTCCAGTGCTGCCCCATCTTCAAGTGTTTTATCCATGCTTTCTTTGAGGATTTTTGTCATTTCATGCCTTAAGTTTAGGTCTTTTATCCATCTCGAATCAATTTTTGTGAGTGGAGAAAGGCGAGGGTCCAGTTTTAGTCATTTACATGTGGATATCCAGTTCTCTCAGCACCTTTTATTGAATGGGGATTCTTTTCCCCAGTGTATGTTCTTGTTTTGGTTTATCAAAGCTTAGGTCATCACAAGAAATCAGTTTCATCTCCTAGTTTTCTATTTGGTTCCAGATGTCTATGTCTCCATTTCTGTGCCAATACCATGCTACTTTGATCACTATGGCCTTGCAGTACATCCTAAAGTCTGGTAGGCTGATGCCCCTGGCCTTGTTTTATTACTAAGAACTGCTTTATCTATACAAAGTATTTTTCTGGTTCTCACAAAATGAAGAATTTATTCCAAGTCTTGAAAGAATGATGTTTTTGTTTTAATAGGGATGGCATTGAACCTGTAGATTATTTTGGGAAGTATAGACATTTTAACAATGTTGATTCTTCCCAGCCATGAGCATGGTAAGTTCTTCCATTTGTTAACATCTTCTGCTATTCCTATTCTTAGGGTTTCATAATTTTCTTTATAGAGGTCCTTCACCTCTTTTGTTAGCTATATGACTTGCTATTTCATTTTCTTTGAAGCTACTGTGAAGGGGATTGTATTAACTTCTCATCTTGGCTGTTATTGACCTATAAAAGGCTACTTACTGATTTGTGGACATTGATTTTATATCCTGAGACATTAGTGTATTTTTGAACACTTCCATGAGTCTTGTGGTGGATTCTCTGGGGTTCTCTCTATATAAGATCATATCGTCAGCATAGAGGGAATGTTTGACCTCCTCTGCTCCCATTTGGATGCCCTTCTCTTGCCTGATTGTATTGGATACAACTGCCCACACTACGTTGAATAATACTGGCGATAAAGGACAACCTTATCTGCTTCCACTTCTAATTGTAAAAGCTTTCAGTTTTACTCCATTCAGTAAAATATTAACTGTGGGTTTGTCATAGATGGCTTCTATCCGTTTATGAAACTGATTGTGCAACCTATACCTATATTCTTCAATGTTCTATTAGAAAAGGATGCTGGATTTCATTAAACGCTTTTTCTGCATCTATTGAGAGGATCGTCTGGTCTTTGTTTTTTTTTTTTTTTTTTTTTTTTGTTCTAATGAGATGGTGCATTACATTTATGGACTTGTGGATTTTAAACAAGCCTTGCATCCCTGAGATGAAACTTACTTGAGCATGTTGAATAACTTTTTTGAGGAGAAGCTATAATCCATTGGCTAGAATTTTGGAGGGAATTTTTGCATCTATATCCAGTAGTGAGATTGGTCTGAAATTCTCCTCTTTAGTTGGGCCATTTCCTGGTTTTGGTATCAGTAGGATGTTTGCTTCATGGAATGTGTTGGGGAAGTTTCCGTCCTTCTCAATCTTTGGTAATAATTTCTGCAGTATGGGAAAAAGCTTTTCTTTGAAGGTTTGATAGAATTCTGTTGAGAAGCCATCTGGACCAGGGCATTTTTTTGTTGGAAATTTTTTATTGTTTCTTTGATCTTAGTGCTTGACATTGATCTGTTCAGGAGATCTATTTCTTCCTGGCTAAGTCTAGGAAGGAGGTGTGATTCCAAATATTGATCCATTTCCTTCACATAGCCAAATTTCTGGGCATAGATTTTCTTGTAGTATTCAGAGATGATCTCTTGTATCTCTATGGCATCTGTTATTATTATCCCTTTATCATTTATGATTGAGGTTACTAGATATTTTCCTTTTCTATTTCTGGTTAGTCCGACCAAAGGTTTATCTATTTTATTTCATTTTTTTTTTCAAAAACCAACTCCTTGTTTCATTAATTTTCTGAATGATTCTTTTGCTTTCAATTTCATTAATTTCTGATTTAATTTTGGATTGTTTTATAATGTCAGATGTGAACTTTATTAAATATCTTTTATCAGATTGAGAAAGTCCCTTTCTTTTTCTTTTTTTTTTTTTTTTAATTTATTGTTGGGTATTCATTTAGGGTACAAGAAACCAGGTTACATTGATTGCATTTGTTAGATAAAGTCCCTGTTACAATTATATCTTGCCCCCAAAAGGTATGGCACACACCAAGACCCCACCCCCTCCCTCCTTCTCTCTCTCTCCTCTTCCTTCCCCCACCCCTCCTTCCTTCTTTTTCTCTCTGACCTCCCCTTCCCCCACCCTCACTATGTCATTAATTGTTATTAATTGTCTTCATATCAAAATTGAGTACACAGGATTAATGCTTCTCCATTCTTGTGATGCTTTACTAAGAATAATGTGTTCCACTTCCATCCAGGTTAATAGAAAGGATGTAAAGTCTCCATTTTTTTCCATGGTGTACATATACCACAGCTTGTTAATACATTCCTGGGTTGGTGGACATTAGGCTGTATCCACATTTTAGTGATTGTAAATTGAGCTTCAATAAACAGTCTAGTGCAAGTGTCCTTATGATGAAAGGATTTTATTCCTTCTGAGTAGATGCCCAGTAATGGGATTGCAGGATCAAATGGGAGGTCTAGCTTGAGTTCTTTGAGGGTTCTACATACTTCCTTACAAAAAGATTGTATTTGTTTGCAATCCCATCAGCAGTGTAAAAGTGTTCCCTTCTCTCCACATCCACGCCAGCATCTGCAGTTTTGAGATTTTTGTGTTGTGGGCCATTCTCGCTGGGGTTATATGGTATTTCAGGGTAGTTTTGATTTGCATTTCTTTAATAATTAGGGACAATGAGCGTTTTTTCATATGTTTGCTAGCCATTCGTCTGTCATTTTTAGAGAAGGTTCTATTCATGTCTCTTGCCCCATTCATATATGGGTTTGTTGGCTTTTTTCATGTGGATTAGTTTGAGTTCTCTATATTTCCTAGTTATCAAGCTTTAGTCTGATTCAAAATATGCAAATATCATTTCCCATTGTGTAGATTATTGATTTGCTTTGATTGTTTTCTCCTTAGCTTTTTGGTTTAATTAAGTCCCATTTGTTTATTTTTGTTGTTGCAATTGCCATGACAGTCTTCTTCATGAAGTCTTTCCCCAGGCCGATATCTTCCAGTGTTTTTCCAATTCTTTCTTTGAGGATTTTTATAGTTTCATGCCTTAAATTTAACTTCTTTATCCATCTTGAATCAATTTTTGTGAGTGGATAAGGTGTGGGTCCAGTTTCAGTCTTTTACATGTGTATATCCAGTTTTCTCAGCACCATTTATTGAATAGGGAGTCTTT
>CAUYRH010043111.1:0-14822 GCA_963574655.1 Perodicticus potto | reverse complement strand
TCTCTCTCTCTCTCTCTCTCAGGAGCTTTAGTGTTTTTTGTGTTCTTTTCTGTAAATAAATTCTGTCTTACCACTGATCTGTGGTCCGCGGGTTTATTCTTCAAATCACCGAGACCAAGAACCTGAAATTCCGGCATCAATATCATTAAAAAATTCAATATTGCCTTTTAAAATTACTCCAGCTATTCTTATAATATATTTTGTTATTAGGCAACATGATTACATTATAAGGCTTTTTAGAGGCAGCTTTTTAAAGTAAATATAATGACATACAGTCTTAAAATTTTGTTGTACCCATTTAAAACTAATTCACCATTTTATAAAGGCAACATATTTTTCCTGGTGTGCTGAAGGCTAATTTTAGGATATAGCATAAAGAAAACATTTAAGAATCTAGTTGATGGCAAATAGCCTTTCCTTTCTACCTCCTTTTTGGAATCAACTATGTGATAGAGACTGTGCCAAACATTAGTGGAAGAATTCCAAAGATATTAGCTCATGCTTCCATATGTAATTATTTTCTCTTAAAGTGATTGCCTTGGAAATCATGTTCCTTAGAGTGAAGTGTTCTCAAATTAGTCTATTAGAACCAAGTCAAGAAAAGGAAAAAGCTCTATTTTTCATTTGCAACAAAGAAGCAGTTGCAAAGTGACAGCGATGCCCTCCGTCAGTTAGTACTTTCTATGTATTGAAAGCTTCTAAATTGGTAACCAAAAGGGGAAATAAGAAATAGGAATATGAGGTGGGGAGGGATGATGATGTTTTGCTAAACTTAAAGTTAAGTTGTTAGTTATTGTAAGTAGATGGGCTAAAGGTAAATATATCTGAGTAAAATTCTCATGGTTTCGAGCAAGAAAAATGGCTACATTTGGTTTGGGATTTGCAATAAATTGTTTCATATGAATTAAAGAAAGGCCCATATTATTTTCTTTCTCCTCATAGGTTCATTAATTAATCTTTCTCTTATTGATCACATCCAAACCTACACCACTCAGAATTCTAGTCAAGCCATGGCATTTGCAGTGGTTTGGGGGTGTCTTTTGGGTTATTTATGTTGAGCTCATTTGCTGAAAATCTGCTGAGATAGTATAGTAGTCAGTGTTCTCCTGAGGAACAGAAAGCCAGTGTCACGGCTCAGTGCAAGTTCAAAAGCCTCAAAACCAGGGATACCAACAGTCTGGGACTGAGCCTGGGAGCCTGTGGGAGGTTGCTGGTACATATCCCAGAGTCCAAAGCCAAAGAATCTGGGGTGTGATGTCCACGGGCAGGAGGAGGAAAAGTGTCCCACTCTAAAGGCAGGGAAAGAAGGAAAGTGCTCCAAGCTGAATACCCTCTCCTTCTCCTTGCTTTATTCTATGAGTTGGTGTTTGGCCATATTGAGACCCAGTGCTCAGCCCTTAGCCCACCGACTCACACGTCAGTCTCCTCTGCAGACCCCTTGTAGAGACACAGAAACAATGCTTCATCAGCCATCTAGACATCCTCAGTACAGTCAGGATGATTCCTCACATTGACCATTGCTGACAGAGACGGAAGAGAAACCTTTAAGACATTGGATAGAATTTTTTTTTGCAGTTTTTGGCCTGGGCCAGGTTTGAACCCACCACCTCCGGTATATGGGGCCGCTGCCCTATTCCTTGAGCCACAGGCACCACCCTGGATAGAATATTAAAATTAAGGCACACGATAAAAAAACAAAAAAATATCATTAGCTGTCTTCATTCAATTTCTATTAACAATCATCTGAAATTTCCAATGATATCCAGGAAAATGTAAGCGAGAAGTTCGACAATTTTCAAAGTTACATCAAGTGAGAAAGAACAACTAGTAAGTAATTGAGTTAGATGAGCAATTTAGTAACATGCTTATTTTAAATAATATATAAGGCCTAGTGACATCTAGAAAAAGAACCCCAAACAAGCATGCCTCTTAGGCACCAAAAACTAATATGTTTTTAGCTTTACACAGGGGTTGCTACAAATGTTCTATCCTCTAAAGGAATTAGTCTCTCCCAACCTGAACTGTGGAAGGACAGCTGTTCTATCTTAGTTTGGGGATAATTGTTCTACCTTAGTTTTTCTATTTTTTAATGTAAAATCTATTTTGTTTTTTTTTTTTTTCTAAGATATACCCACCTAGTATTGGGAGGTAGGTAGCATAGGAATGAATGGGATTTTGTCAGCTTCTAAAGGAAAATATGTGCAAATCCGGAAATCACACAGTTATATATTTTGGTTAGGCTACATGTGAGTTGTACACATGAATTTTCTAAACATCAGCTAGACCAAAGCAAAAGGGGAAAAATTAATGTAAGCACCATATTATGTTAAAGATAGAGATCACCAAAAGCAATGATTATGTTCAGCATTTAAGTAAGAGATAATTCGAACAAATGAATAATGAGCCATGATCTTTCCCTGTCACCTTGGCAGGAGATCTTCATTATACTGTCACCTGATTAATCCAATGGTCTTGAGGTAATGGAATACTTCTGAAGACCATCTATTTGTGTAAAAATCCTATAAACCCTCAGCTTGAATTTTTCAGCAGGTTCTGTTGTCCTTGCAGCAGGAAGGGGTTGCACATTTAGCTGGAGACATTAACCCAGCGATCATCTCCTAAGAGATTTCAGGAGTTTAACTGCAGTGGTGAGGGCTGTTTGTAGTCATCTTACCAATCAATGAAGTGCATTTTCACATGCCTTTCAAGCATATTTCCTTTGGCATCTTTTCTGATAAATACTATCACTTGGTTGAAGATCAAGAAGAGGACTCTTGGAAAATCTCATGGTAATGCGTTTGGGTAAGCGATTAGTCCTTCATAATATTTGTCCTTATGAGCTTGTAATAAAATTGCATCTAGTGGACAATCTTAAGGGCATTTGGTGATGCATAACAATAGTTTAACAAACTTTGTTTAATCAAAGGTGGCAAATACTTAGCCATGAATCAAACAGAGGAATTTTCTGTTGGGCTGAGGACCTTGTCCTTAGATAATTTGGCCAGCTTTTTTTTTTTTTCGTAGAGACAGAGTCTCACTTTATCGCCCTCGGTGGAGTGCTATGGGGTCACACAGCTCACAGCAACCTCCAACTCCTGGGGTTAGTCTCAGTCTCCAGAGTAACTGGGACTACAGGCACCCATCACAATGCCCAGCTATTTTTCTGTTTTTGCAGTTTGCCGAGGCAGGGTTTGAACCTACCACCTTTGGTATATGGGGCCAGCGCCCTACTCGATGAGCCACAGGTGCTGCCCTGGCCAGTTTTTGTTTTAGCTCTCATTATATCCATGGGTTATATTATAGGAACAAGTAGCTTTTGATAATAGTTTTTAAAATGAAAGTTATAAAATTAATCTCCTTATCATTGAAAAATAAATTGAAATATCTCAATGTGTGAAACAAATTTTCATATAGTTTGAGATGGTCAGGGAATTTGACTCCTGCATAAGAAAGGGTACACTTGTCCTGAACACAAGAATACAATACTCAATACATAATCAAAATCCAGGCTGTGGCATTGAAGACAAACTTATTTATTAGTGTTAAAATACACCTTGAGAGTCATTTCTCATTCATTTACCACTTTTAGCATTTTTCCAGGGCTATAATATTAACAAACAGAGCACATGCCACAAATGTCCTTAGAAATATGGGTCAACTTGCCCCACCGACATTGATTTAATATTCACCAATTTATCTTGCAACAATAATAAAATTAAATCATCCTGTTTACTGTATAATATTAATCATCACTATCAAAATGGAAGAGAGTGAAGTTTGCTCTTGAGGCAGCCATACAATTAATTATTGGTGTTTAGTTGATAGCAACTCTGGGAGTAAGAACATTTTTATGAATACAGAGAGCACTGAAGAATCTTCGGGGCATTTTAAATGTATATTATCAAGTAGTCTATGATTGATGACAGTATTGAAAGCAAGAAACCATTATTATAAAAGCCTTTGTCCATTAGCATATTTTTATTTTAACCTGACAAGCAAGCTATCATTAAATCATTGAACCCATATTTTTCAACTGAAATAAAATTTAGAGAATTATAAATAAAAAAAGATTATTTTATATCATTAATTCAACAGGAAGAAACATTTTATGTTATTTGGTGTATAAATACCAAATACAGCTTAAGAAGAAAAAACATTTTAACACTTCCTTTCTTTGTGTTATGAGTTTGGATCTTGGATCTGGGAATAAAAACTATAAAAAATTGTGAAAAGTAGTCATAAATTTTTAAAGAAAAATATCAGTATTAGAAATATTTTTAAAAAGCAATATATGACAGTGATTAGTAAGAATTCATTCTTTTTACTTAGAAATAGATCATTTATATTAAAATGATGCATAAGTGTTCCATAATTACAGAGATTTTACAGAATAGTTTAGCAGCAATGAAGAATTCTATTATCTCAAAGTAAAATAATTTGGTCATTTTAGTGAGAAAAAAAATTTCAATGACTTCTTCGTAAACGTTTGCCAAGCAAAGAAAAATGCAGTTAAACAATTAAGCTCTTATTCTTCATAAGAAAAATTGTCATAAGCATGATAACAGATTTCAATATTTTTTTAGTAAATTAATTATTTGAATGTGCTAATTTAATAACATAAGCAGAATGTTACTTTTATTCAGATGCTCATCTTTAATAATACCTTGAAATTTTCCTTTGATTACATTTAAACTTAACCTTATAATTTATATGTATGTATTTAAAAAAGTGAAAAATATAAAATCAGATCACATATTAAAATGTTTGCCATTTTAAAAGTATAATTACCTGTATTAGACTTCATCTGAATAAGCTTAAATTGACTTAATGAATAAATGATATTTATTATTTTCTATGAACTGAATACTTCTACAAATTTATACATTGAATCCTAACACCTCAATTTGATTATATTAATAGATCGGCTGAGCTTTTGGGAGGTAATTAATTCATGAGGTAAATCCCTCATGAATGGGATTAATGCCTTCATAAAAAGAAAGTAGAGAGTTTACTTTCTCTCTCCTTTTACTTTTCACCTGTTGAGACACTAGAGGAAGAAAATCATCTGAAAGTCAGGAAGACGACTCTCAGCAGATGACAGATCTGCTGGTATCTTGACCTTGGACTTTCCAGCCTCCAGAACTTGAGAAATAAAGGTATGTTGTTAAGCCACCCATGGAATAACAATGTGTTATGATAGCCCATTATCATACACATATGGTACAGTATTCATATATTAATGTTGTCATTGTTTTTATACCTAATATTAATGAACAATTTTAATTAATTACTGCATTTAACAAGTATGTTTAATTTCTGTTTCCTTTAGATCAACAGGGGAAAATCCAGAATGAAAAAATATTTTATATCTCATTTACAAATTATCATTGGGGAAAAACCTTACACATCTTTTAATCTATAGTCATTTGATAATTAACATATATAATGAAGGTATGTCTGATGACAAATTATTTGATTTTTTTGATTGAATAATACTCCTGGGCTCAAGCGAGTCTCCTGCCTCCACCTCCCGAGTAGCTGGGACTACAGGCGCCCACCACAACGCCCGGCCATTTTTTGGTTGCAGCCGTCATTGTTGTTTGGCGGGCCCGGGCTGGATTCAAACCTGCCAGCTCAGGTGTAGGTGGCTGGCGCCTTAGTCCGTTGAGCCACAGGCGCCGAGCCTGTATTTCAAATTTTAAACATTTTGTGGGAAAAATAAATTTCCCATGTAATAAATGCCATGGAAGATATTTAAATTAGTTTTGTATAAAACCAAAAGAATGTGTTGCCATCAGATTTATATAATTAAGAGATAGAAAGGCATGTGCTTATCTTTAAATAAATATTATTAATTTTAATTTGCATAAAGAGGAATCTAATTATTAAGGACACAATAACTTTTTGTGAGGAAATTTAGAAACCAGTTTATTTACCTAAAATTCATATAAAATCTCAAGGTAGCCTGAATAGCCAACCAATTGGCCAACAAGTTTATTTACCTAAAATTCATATAAAATCTCAAGGTAGCCTGAATAGCCAACCAATTGAAAAAGAGAAAAGTTAGAGGTCTTATATTTTCTGGTTTCAAAACTTACTGAAAGTTACAGTAATCAAAACAATGTGATATTGCCACAGATATACACATGAATGAAATAAAAGAGAAAGCTCACATATAAAATCTTGGATATATAGTCAAATGACTTTTGGCAGTGGTGCTAAAACTCTTCAAGGGAGAAATTATAGTCTCAACAAATAATGCTGGAAGAATGAAGTTGGAACCTTACCATATGCCATATACAAAAATCAACTTAAAATGAATCAAAGACTTGGACTTAAGAGCTAAAATTATAAAACTCTTAGACAAAAACATAGGGGGAAAGTTTTTTGACATTGTATTTAGCAATAATTTTGTGGATATGAAAATACAAGAAATAAGTAAAAATAGATAAACTACATTAACATAAAAACAAACAAAAATGTCCACATCAAGGGCATAATTCAATAGAGTGAAAAGGCAACTGCGGAATGGGAAAAATATTAAAATTTGAAAATCAAATATCCAGTTGAAAAAATGTCCAAAGAACCTGAAAAAGGACATGAATAGGAAGGAAATTTTTATGCACATTTCAACATAGATGAACCTTGAAGAAATAAGGTTCACCAAAAGCAAATACCATGATTTTGACACCAGAATTTCTTCCTTAGTAGGTCCTTGGTCTTGGTGATTCGGAGAATGAACCCATGGACCACAGATTAGTGATAAGATAGGATTTTATTAGACAGAAAGAAATATAGAAGCCATGAAAAAGGCACCAGAGCCTCTGACAAAAGGGGAAGACCCAATTCAGAAATTTCTCCTGGGCTCTTTGTCTAGGGGTCATATTACATTTTGGCCCTGACTTGTTAAGTGGAAAATATTCTTTCAAAATTGAAAACAGTTCCTCCCCTGGGGCAAGATTATTAGGTCTTTACAGTTTTTGTCTCAGGGAGGGATTAGGGTGTGTGTTCCCTACTCAAGGTGGAATCACCCAAAAAACTGTCTCAGGCTGCTTTGTTCATAATCTTGTTAGAACTCAGAGGGTGTGTCCTGGAAAAGGCAGCCTTTCTGTGCCTGGAAATGGGGGTTTGATTTCTGAGCTCACCTGGGCCTAGAGAATGGGGGGATCCCTGTCCAACCCTGAGTAGTGGAATCCTATATCAATTCTATATATGTAAGTACTGGGTACCTAGAGCAGTCAAAGTCATGGAAACAGAAAATAAGATGGTGGTTAACAAGGGCTGGAGGGAGGGGAAAATAAGGGTTGTTTTTTAAGTTTTAGTTTTGTAAGATGAAAAAGTTATGAAAAATGGTTGCTTGTAATGCATAATACTTGTAATGCATAACTTTTAAGTTTTAGTTTTATAAGATGAAAAAGTTATGAAAAATGGTTACTTGTAGTGCATAAATACTTACCATTACTAATCCATACACGTAAAAATAGTTAACATGGTAAAATTTATGTTGTGTATATTATATCACAATGAAACATACAAAATAAAAAGCAGGTTCATCCTATTAAAAATACTTAACATGCTCTTTAAATCAAGTTTAGAACTTTCATTTTATCATGAAACCAGTGATGTCTTCCTTATAGTATAGCTAGTGACTAAGGACAAAATTCAAGTATACTTCTCTGTTACAGTTAGAATTTTAGTGAGAACAATTTCTCCACAGATGCAACATTTTTATAGGGAAACAACCCAGTTTTAATATTTTTATTTCTTCATTCCTTTAGAAATTCTTCACTATGAGGTTGAGTGAAGATATAATTAATTTGGTTAATGAATATTCTTTTCCCCAAAGTGGGGAGAGATTGGAATATGAAAGAGAAGGTAAAAAGGTGAAAAAGAAAAGTATAAGACTTCTTGCTTCAGAAAAATGTGAAATACTCAAGGAGGATTATTATCTTTCCCTTTTAAAAGAGGGGAGAAAGATCAGATTTCTGATCTTTCAGAAGGAAAAGGCCATTGTAAGACACCAAATCCAGTACTCATTAACCTTCAAAAGAAATAATCAAGAATGGGGGTTGTGCTGAGTTAAAAAAACAAAACAAAAAAAATCTCTTTTAGAAATACCTAGAAGACAATATGTTTCATCATGAAGTTTTCTTTCTCTTTTTGTCCTAAGGTCACTCTCAAATGGTATGGGATTAGGACTTATTGTCTGATGATGTGTGTAGATGAGGGAAGATTAAACACGGGCGTTCTTTGATTTTTTAAATATATTTTTATGAAAACCTAGATCAAACAAGACATCTTGCAGCTAATTTACTTCTTCTTCATTTCTTTATTCCTCCCACCCATTTAGACAACAATTTCTTCTGTTTCTACTTTTGTGGATTTTTAAAAATTTATTTATTTTATTAGTTCTATGAAAAGAACTGGGAATGCTTGCTCCCCCCGACATCATATTCTGATGAGAAAACAGGAAAGTTGGGTGGCACCTGTGGCACAGTGAGTAGGACTCCGGTCCCACATGCCAGAGGTGGCAGGTTCAAACCCCGCCCAGGACAAAAACTGCAAAAAAAAAAAAAAGAAAAGAAAACAGGAAAGTTTATCAAATAATCAAAAGTCTATGTGATCATTTATTAAGATGTGAAATATTAGTGTAAAGCCTTTCCATTTGTTTTATTTAAATTTGTTCATAATCATACATATGTATGGGATACGGAGTGATATTTTTATGCATCTATACAATATGTAATGGTCAAATAAGGAAATATTTATTATTTCTTTGTCCTGAGAACATTGTAAATACTCTCTTCTAGCTATTTTAAAATATAAAATAAAATATTGTTAACTACAGTCATTGTACAGTGCTATAAAATGCTGTAACTTATTTCTCCTCTCTAGCTGTAGTTTTCTGATTATTAACCAACTTCTTCCTATACACTCCTTCCTCACTATCCTTCTCAACCTCTAGTATCCACAATTCTACGTTAAATTTCTATGACCTCAACTTTTTTAGTTCCATATATAAACAGACATGCTGTATTTATCTTACCATGCCAGACTTATTTCACTTGACATAATGTATTCCAGGCTCATCATCATTGTAAAAAATGTAGGTCTTTCTTTCTTTCTTTCTACAACGATCATTTATTTCTCATAATTCTAGAGGCTGGGACATCCAAGATCAAGCTGCTACAGATTCAATGTCTAGTGAGGGTACACTTCATGGCTTGCAAATGGTTGGCTTCTTTCTCTATCCTCCAAGCCAGGAGTGGGAGAGGGATCTGGTCTCTTATTTTTCTTGTTAGGATGCTAATCCCATCATGGAGGACTTTATTTTTTTTTTATTTCTGGTAGTATTTTATTGTTTGTAGAGGATGCCAAGAGCCAGATGACCTCTGAGCAAGATGATTGCAGCTGGGGGCAGACCCTCAGCAAACATCTGCAGGTATTCCTTGCAGAGAAAGAGCCTGAGCCCATGGCGATCCTTAGGCATGCAGTCATTGTCTGATGCTCACCTCACCTGCCATGTACCATGTCAATAAAAGGCTACGGCAGAGGTTGCTTGGGGCTACCCTGCAATCAAGGTTAGCCCGCCTCCTGCCAGTTTATACTTCTAATCTGTGTCATGCCTGGTTCCTTCCTGCAGCTATCGAGACCAGGGCCATAGGGGTTGTGGCAATTGTTCATACATACTACATTTCCTTTATCTATCTTCTATTTATGAACATTTAGTTTTGTTCCATATTTTGGTTATTTAATAGTACAGCAATAAATATAGGGATGAAAATGTCTCTTTGATATACTGATTTCATTTCCTTTTAATAAATACCTGCTGGATGATATAGTAGTTTTACTTATAATTCTCTGAGAATGCTCCGTACTGTTGCCATGATGGATATACCAATTTACTTTCCATCTGGTAGTGTATAAGTGTTTCCTTTTCTGTGCATTGTCACCAACATCTGCCAATTTTTGACTTAGTCATTCTGCCTAGTGTGAGATGGCATCGGTGTCATATTGTGATTTTGTTTTTTGCACTTCCTCAACACAAAGTGATGTTGAGCATTTTTCCATGTTTCTTGGACACGTGAGTATCTTCTTTTGGCACAGACCTGTTTATGTCCTTTTCTCATTTTTTAATGGGATATTAATTGAGGAATTTTTTTATTTGAGTTTCTTAAAGATTCTAAATACAAGTCCTTTGATGAACCATACCTTGCAAATATTTTCTCCCATTTTGTAGGTTATCCTTTCACCCTGTTAATTCCTAGGCTGTACAGAAGTTTTTAGGTTAATTAAGTACAATTTGTTCACTTTCATTTTTTTGCATTGCTTTTGAGGTCATGAGTTTTTTGACTAAGCCAATATCCAGAAAAGCTTTTCTGAGTTATTTTCTGGACTTATTTTAAATTTCAAATAAGACAGTTCTTGGTGCATTATGAGCTAATTTTTGTATATGGTGAGACATGGGTTCTAGTTTCATTCTTATGGAGATGGCTGTAAAATATTCCCAATATCATTTACTGGATAGAGTGTCCTCTCCCTAGAGTATTTTTTTGTTGTGAAAGGTTCTGGGATCTGTATTCTGTTTCATTAATCTATGTGTCTATGTACCATGCTGTTTTAGTTACTGTAGCCTTGCAGTATAATTTTATGTGATGAAAGCTATCTTGCTTCTTCCATTCTTTAGTTGTCTCTGTCCTCAATTGTTTCTTATTCTTTGAAGAAGCTTTTTATCATTTTTTTTTTTGAGACAGAGTTTCACTTTGTTGCCCTCAGTAGAGTGCCATGGTCTCACAGCTCACAGCAACCTCCAACTCTTGGGCTTAGGTGATTCTCTTGCCTCGAGTAGCTGGGACTACAGGCACCTGCCACAACATCCAGCTATTTTTTTGTTGCAGTTTGGCCAGGGTCAGTTTTGGACCTGCCACCCTCAGTATAGAGTGCTGGCACCCTACTTACTGAGCCACAGATGCCGCCCAAAGCTTTCTATCTTTTAATTCATATTACATGGGAGGAAAAACATTTTGGTAACATAAGTTGCATCGGTACAGTCTAAGTCAAAGTTATAGGTGTACAGATTAATAAAACCTACTATTATCTACTAATAAAATCTAATCAATAAAATATTATGCAAAGCTTCTTAGTTTTTTTTTTAAAGCTTCTTAGTTTTATCTAATCCCATCGCTGTATTTTTGCTTTCATTTCCTATGCTTTTGAAGTCTCTTGCCCAGACCAATGTCCTGAAGATTTTCCCCTCCTATGTTTATTTGTAATATTTTTATAGTTTTGGGTCTTACATTTAATTCTTTAGTCCACTTTGAATTGATTTTTGTATATGATGAGAGATGAGAATCTAGTTTCAGTCTTCTGCATTTGGATATCCAGTTTTCATCATACCATTTGCTGATAAATCTGTCCTTCCCCAGTGTATATTCTTGGTGCTTTTGTCATAAATCAGTTGAATGTGAATATGTGGGTTTATTTAGGTTCTTCTTTCTAATCCACTGGTCTATCTATCTGTTTTTATAATAACACCATGCTACTTTGGTTATTAATGAATGGTAATAAATTTTGAAGTTTGATAATGTAATGTCTTCAATTTTGTTCTTTTTGTTCAGGATTGTTTTGGCTATTTTGGCTCTTTTGGGGTTCTATATGAATTTAAGATTTTTAAATTTTTTTTTCCTGAACAGTGGCATTGGTATTATGAGAGGGATTACTTTGAGTCTGTAGATCACTTTGAATGGTATGGTCATTTTGACAATTTTTTCCAGTCAATGAATATGAAAGTCTTTTCTTTTCATGTGTCTTGTCTTCAATTTCTTTCATCTCCTTTTTGCAGTTTTCATTGTACAGCTTTTTCACCTCCTTGATTAAATTTATTTCTAGGGTTTTGTTTTTTTTGTGGTTAAGATACATGGGATTGCTTTCTTGATTATTTTTTAGCTAATTTGGTTTTGGTTTTAGGAATGCCACTGAATTTTGTATGCTGATTGGTACCTGTAACTTTACCAAATTTGTTTATCAGTTATAAAAGTTTTTTTTGTGTGAAATCTTTAGGTTTTCTACCTATGATTATGTTATCTACAAACAAGGACAATTTGAAGTTTTCTTTTCAAAATGTATGCTTTTTTCTTTTTTTCCTTTGTCTAATTGTTCTAGGTAAGACTTCTAGTACTATTTTGATTAAGAGAAGTAAAGTAGGCATCCAGGCCTTATTCCAATTCTTAAAGGAAAAACTTTCAACATTTCCTATTCAATAGTTGTTAGCTATGGTCTTTAATATATGAAGGCATTTTATTGTATAACAATGCCCAAAGTGCAATAATTTAATCATATTTAATTTATTGGAAACAGCAAAACTGAAGATGAATTACTTGTAAACCAATTTAAGTAAATGGCTATTTACTTCTAACTGCTATTGGTGTGACACTCAACTGGTAAATGATGTAACTCCACCACACAGAGGTTAGGATGATGGAAGACTGGGGTCACAGTCAGAATCCACATCATCTATTAATTTCTATAGCTTAAAATAATATATTGGAGTGTTCATTTTATTTTCCTCCTGGAACTTTCCATTGAGTGCAAACCTCTGGAAACTTTCACTTGGATTTTTAAAAAAAACATCAAAATTATCTTTGGGCCCAAAACTAAGTTACTGACGCTTGCTCACCAAATCCTTCACCACCAATTTCACTTTCCCTTAAGCTTTTTCCAGTTCTGTAAATAATGCCATCATTTACCTAAGTATTCAGACCAAAACAGAAATGAAACATATTAGACTCTTAATTTTCTAACATAACGCAATGAAATATAACTTCTATTATAGTGATTATTATTTCAAGTATATCCAAATTTAATGACATACTATTTTCTCCATTGATACATTTGGAGTCTCAATGCCATCAGTGTGGATGGTGCTGTGACAAATTCTCCCTGTCATTTCTCCCTTTCCTTATTCTTATCTTTCCTTCTCCACATTCCATAATCCAGTTAGCTACCATAGGTGAAATTTCTCAAGCATAAATCAGATAACAGTATTTATTTAAAATTCTTCAAAGCATTTATATTGTACTTAGAAGAAAATCTACATATCTTGTGCCATCTACCATGGCACAAAAGGTTTATGTGATCAGATCTTGCCTATGCCTGACATTATGCCATTTTTCCTATAATTCCTTCAGAATTTTTTCCTATTATTTTTTGACAGGTAAAATTGTATATATTTATTCAGTACAATTTGATTTTTTAAAGTGTATATACATTATAAAATTACTAAATCTCACCAATTGGCATATGTATTATCCGACATAGTTACCATTTGTGTGGTAAGAACAATGAACATTTTCTTAGCATTTTTCAAAAATACACCGTAACCATACATCACATAGAGGTGTTTTAGTCAATGACAGAACACATACACAGCTGTGGCCCCAGGAGATCATATAATCTACAATGTTCACACAATGAAAATATTGCCTACCAACGCATTTCTCAGAACATTTCCCCATTTCCATTGTTAAAGAATGCATGCCTATATTACCTACCTGTATATTAGTATCTTTTTTTTTTGCAGTTTTTGGTGGGGGCAGAGTTTGAACCTGCCACCTCCAGCATATGGGGCCTGTGACCTACTCCTCTAAGCCACAGGCAGTGCCCCATTAGTGTTTTTTTTTTTTAAGACAATTTCACTTTGTCACCCCTGATAAAGTGCCATGGTGTCATCGCTCACAGAAACCTCAAACTCTTGAGCTCAAGTGATCCCCTTGCCTCAACCTCCCGAATAGCTGGGACTACAAGTGCCTACCATAATGCCCAGCCATATTTTTTTTTAGAGACAGGATCTCACTCTTGCTCAGGCTGGTCTGGAGCTCATGAGCTCAGGAAATCCTCCTGCCTTGGCCTCCCAGAGTGCTAGAATTACATATGTGAGCCTCCTTGCCTAGCCTGTATATTGTTATGAACTATAGTCAGCAGGTTGTAGAATAGATTGCTTCAAATTATCACTCCTATCTCACTGAAATTTGGTATTCTTTGACATACTTTTCTTCACTTCCTTAACTCCTTAAACCAAATTTGAAAATTCAAAGTTATTCCCGGGACACGCCTAGTAAGGAATTTTTTTCAGTAACTTATATACCAAAATATTAGCTCTGGTGGAGGCATGCTACATTAAATGGTTTTTTATGAAGTCACCATAATTTTTGTTTTGCACACATATGCACACACACGTGTATACATGTCCGCACTCAGATGCACACACACAAACACACACACTTACAATGTTCACAGTGTTATACAAATACTTCCTTTTAATATATTCCTAAAATGTTTGTGGAAAATTAAAATATAAGTGCATTTAAGTTTTCATAAACTAAGCATTTAGTAAAGAGGAGACTCCTTTGGACACCAACAAACCACAAACGTGAGTTTTCCTCAGATACATTTGAAGTGTACAGTCAAGATCCTGTTTTGACATAGTGTTAGAATTTACTGTATTCCTTTCATAAACTTTGATACACTTGTACTGTTTTCCCTTTTAAAAATTTACCTTCAGGGCTCAGTGCCTGTGGCTCAACAGGCTAAGGCACCAGCCACGTACACCTGAGCTAGCGGGTTCGAATCCAGCCCGGGCCTGCCAAACAACAATGACAGCTGCAACCAAAAAAATGGCCGGACGTTGTGGCGGGCACCTGTAGTCCCAGCTACTTGGGAGGCAGAGGCAAGAGACTCACTTGAGCCTGGGAATTAGAGGTTGCTGTGAGCTGTGATGCCACGGCACTCTACCCAGGGTGACAGCTTGAGGCTCTGTCTCAAAA
>CAUYRH010043110.1:0-17064 GCA_963574655.1 Perodicticus potto | reverse complement strand
CCTGTAGTCCCAGCTACTTGGGAGGCGGAGGCAGGAGACTCGCTTGAGCCCAGAAGTTGGAGGTTGCTGTGAGCTGTGATGCCACGGCACTCTATCCAGGGTGACAGCTTGAGGCTCTGTCTCAGAAAAAAAAAAAAAAATCCCAAAGGAGGGCCCTTGTTATGTGGGGAACACTCTGGTCACTACACAGGAGGCCAGTGGCTCTCAGTGCCAAGGTTGAAGGTAGGCTACTTCACACAGACCCACCTCCTTTATTCTCAAAGTCATGTGAACAACAAATGGCCTCTACCCTTGGCCCCAATTTCAATGTTGATGCCCACCCCCATTTTATAAATGGGCATGCACAAGCCTCCGGGAGGGTACAAATTCAAGGTTCTAGAGCCAGTCTTTCTGCCACCATAGTCTAAGCTTTCTTGCTGCACTGCACTGTTACTTAACTCCCTGGAGACAAACATCAAACACTTTCTGGCAGTCCTCATAAAGTGAGGAGGTTGTCACAGCTGGGGTTTTTCTTCTTTCCATAAAGGCATGATCATGAAAACTTTAAGGTCATTAAATATAACTACTGAAAGCAATAAATAAGTAATTTAACAGTGTAAGATAATATATACGTAGCTTCTTCATTAAACTATCAGTTCTTCGCTTATACTAAGTAGTTAGTTCAAGGAATCAAGTGTTGAATTGAACAAGTGAGACCAAAAATCCTTTAACAAACGAGAAAACATCCAAAAATAAACAAAGAATTAAATAAAACTATTATTTTTAAAATATCATTAATAGTTATTTATTTTTAAACAGTTGTAAAGTCAATAAAATATTCTATTTACATTTTCCAGTAGATTGACATATACTTTGCAAAATCTGCTTTTAACTTTAGAGACTAATTAAAAGGTGAGTTTCAATAATTACATGAATCAATTTATCTTTAGAAAGCTAAATATTCAAAATTAATGGCTATGGAGACTTTTCAACTCCCAACTCCCTGTAAACCCACTAAAGACTTCTCAGATCTTCTGTGTTTAGAGAAACAAAACCTAGAATTTTTTTTTTTTTTTTTGTAGTTTTGGTCGGGGCTGGGCTTGAACCCGCCATCCCTGGTATATGTGGCCGGCGCCCTACTCCTTGAGCCATAGGTGCCACCCAAACCTAGAATTTTTGATTTCAAGAAAATTATGATAGTTTGGTGCTTTGTTTCTTTATTGAAGTATATGACATGATCATATCTGAGTTGTTTATGAACTTATTAGCTTTCATGTAATTAAACTTATAATTCAATTAATAAATTATCTATTTCTTTTCTTTTTTTTTTGAGACAAAGCCTCAAGCTGTGACCCTGGATAGAGTGCTGTGGCATCACAGCTCACAGCAACCTCCAATTCCTGGACTCAAGCAAGTCTCTTGCCTCCGCCTCCCAAGTAGCTGGGACTACAGGCGCCCGCCACAACGCCCGGCCATTTTTTGGTTGCAGCCGTCATTGTTGTTTGGCGGGCCGGGGCTGGATTCGAACCCGCCAGCTTAGGTGTACGTGGCTGGCGCCTTAGCCTGTTGAGCCACAGGCGCCGAGCCTATTTCTTTTCTTTTAAAAAATAAACAAATCAACATAGTAGAATCAAAATGATTCCAGCTCTCATAAACCTTATGGTGTGAGGACAGACATTAATCAAATAATAACATAATAGAGTATATAATTTCAAAGTATAATAAAGGTTATAAAGGAAAGAAACGCAATATAAAGTAAGAGAATCTGATCTGGAGTGGCAAAGGGAATCTGGGAGGGCTTCCCTGAGGAAGTGATACCTAAGTCAAAATCTGTAGGAGTGAGGCAGGATGAGAATTAGAGGGGTGGACAGTTTAGTATTTCAGCTGAGGAAAACAGCATATGAAAGGGGAGAGAAGGTAATCTATACTTTTTTGTAATTTGAGACAGTCTTACTATGTTGCCCTTGGTAGAGTGCCATGGCGTTACAGTTCACAGCAACCTCAAACTCTCGCAAGAGCTTCTTTTGCCTCAGCCTCCCAAGTAGCTAGTACCACAGGCGCCCGCCACGAAGCCTGGCTATTTTTTGTGGTTGCGGTTGTTGCTGTTTAGCAGGGCTGGGCCGGGCTTGAACCGGCCAGCCTCAGTGTATGTGGCTGGCATCCTACTCACTGAGCTACTGGCGCCAAGCCAGTAATCTATACTATTAAGGAAATCAAAAGTAGGCCAGAGTGTCTACAAGCACAAGGGGGGTCCAGGGATGAGAAAATAATGAGGCAAGAGGATCACCTGAGCACAAGAGTTTAAGGTTGCTCTGAGCTATGATGCCACAGCACTCTACCCAGGCTAACAGAGAGAGTCTGTCTTAAAAAAAAAAAAAGAAAAAAGAAAAGCCATTGGGCTCAGCGCCTGAGACTCAACGGGCTAAGGCGCCAGCCACGTACACCTGAGCTGGCGGGTTCGAATCCAGCCCGGGCCTGCCAAACAACAATGACGGCTGCAACCAAAAAATGGCCGGGCGTTGTGGCAGGTACCTGTAGTCCCAGCTACTTGGAAGGCGGAGGCAGGAGACTCGCTTGAGCCCAGGAATTGGAGGTTGCTGCGAGCTGTGATGCCATAACACTCTATCCAGCTTGACAGCTTGAGGCTCTGTCTCAAAAAAAAAAAAAGAAAAGCCATTGGAGAAATTATTAAATAGGGAGCAAGAAAAGGTCCTCTCCCATTACATGAGCTCGGGCAGGGCTTGTACAATTTAATGAATGTAAAAGAGTTTTGTAAACTACAAAGCACCCTATACATCTTAATACTACTTAGTTTCATTACTTTGTTTTCTAAATAAATTTTTATATAGATGCCAAGTGACTAACTGAAAAGAAAGTGAAAACAAGAATTTCAGTGTTGTTTCTAATCCATTATTTTTGCCCCTATACCATGCTACCTAAAAATTTCATTGTATGTATCATACTAGTACTTCATAATGACAAAAACAACTCCAATAATTTATTGAGTATTTAATGTGTGTAAGGCACTTTTCTAAGCTTTTAATTTATATTATCTAATTTAATCTTCAATTCTAGAAGGAAGGTTCTATTATTGTCCATACCAGGACACTGAAGATAAGAAAGATAAAGGAACTTATACAGAATCACACTACTAGTAAAGGCTGCTGCTGTTAACCATAACCCTCTTTAGTTTCTGCCTAAAACATTTTGTGTGTGCATGTCCTGTATATACTTCTATCTCCCTAGAGAGACAAAAAAAAGAATTCACACGTATAGAACCATATTCATATATATTACAGGATTAGTGTCTTAAGTCATCTTTGTATTCCCAGCCTAGTACTAGTGTGGCTCAGCAAATATTTGATAAATTGAAGATGGTTATGAGAGGCTTACAAAGAATGTGAATCTGGAAGTGAAGCAATTTTCTAAGGTTCACTCCTCAAGTAGTGTATTCATCAGCAACTCATTTGATGGATGTATTTTCCTCGACCCTCTCTAACTCTATTCCCTCCTTGGGTTCCCCGTTCAAACACCCCTTCCTCAGAGAGGCCTTCCTGACCATCCACTCTAAATTAGTTTCCTGTGGCTTCTGCAGCATATTTTCATTTCTTTCATAGACTATAACATGCTCTGAAATTATCCTTGTCTATTCATCCCCCAGCCCTCAACTCTAGGGAAGGCAGGGACCTTCTCTAACTGGTTCTCGGGATGTATCCACAGGAGCTAAAATTAAGTCATCCAATTGTGCTCTCAAGCCCTAGATGCCCTTATGCTTTTCACTCTTGGAGACTCTAATCCCTTTTTAACACTAACACCATCTTAAATATACTTTGAAGCTCATAAAGTAGCCTTGACTCCATTTTCTAAGTAGAGTCTCCCAAACAATTATGAGAAGGAAGGTACGGCCGAGCAAGAACACACATCCTCTTCGTTTCCCAGTCCGTGAAATTGAACCGCAAGGCCGCGCCGAAAATCCGAGCAGGAGCCCTGAGTGGTGTCCAAGCTCTGCAAAGCTCTTCCCACGAGACCGCGCCGCGGACCTAAGACGCTTCATCACCTTTACTACTATTGTTCCCCATTGCTCCCCCCCACTCCCCGCCCGACACGTCCCAAGCCGCCGGAAGCCGACCACCTCACCGCCCGGAGCAGGTGCACTAAACCCGGAGCCCGGCCGGGCCGCGCCCCCCGCGCCCCGCCCCCGGCCCCGCCCCCGCCGACCCGGCCCCACGCCGCGCCCCGGCCTCTGCTCCTGCCCCACCAGGGCCGGCGCCCCACGAGGACCGCCCTTTCACATCCAAGCCAATCAGCAGAGATTCGGGAGGCGGCGCTATGGGACCCGGCCCTCCTATCTGGGCACCAATTGGTCGGCCCAGCCGTCGCTTACAAGGTCGCGCCCCGCACCCGCCTTCCTCCTTTCCTTCTACCCTCCCCTTCAGGAAAAACGGCGGTTGGGCCGCGGCAGCCGCCAACGGCGAACGGGAAGCGGAGGGGAGAGCAGCTGGGGAGAGAAGGAAGGAGGGACTGCAGGAGGGAGGAGGAAGAGGTGGATGAGAAGGAGGAGGAGGGGGCCCGGCCCAGGCGGAGCCGTCCCCGGCGAGAACAAAATGGCGGCGCTGGCAGGGAGCCAGCTGCGAGGCGGGGCCGCGGCCATTCCCCCTCCGCCCCCACCCCTGCGCCGGCCGGGCCGGTCAGGGGAACCCGCTCGCTTCGCCCGGCCGCGGGTGGGGAGGGGAGGGAGGGGAGCGGCCCGGCCCACTATGCAAAGCGCCCGGCGCCGCCGCCGCCCCGAGGCAAAGGTAAAAGGGTCGGGTTCAGCCGCCGCCGCGGCGCCTCCATGTCCGCGCGCCGGGCCCGCCCCCTCCGCCGCCGGCCCGAGCCCGCCCCGACCCTTTTTCAATTTTACCTCTGGATTTGGCGCCAAAGCGGCCTCGGAGCGGGTCCCGTGTCTGCGGCGGGCGGCCCCCGGCGGGGAGGCCGGGCTCCCGGCGTCGGCGGCTGGCGGGAGCCCGGGGCCGCGGGCTCGCGGGGCGGCTGGCGGGAGCGGAGACGCCGAGGCGGGAGCGGGGGGCGGCGGAGACGGGCCCGGGGGCGCCGCCGGGGTCGCAGGGAGGGGGGGTTTGTTATTGTTTTTGTCAGTGAAAGGTCAGAGTTCGTGACCCCGGTGCCGCCGCCGCCGCCGCCCGCGCGCTGGCAGGAGGAGGGCGAATGTTCTTCTTCCTCTTCCCAGCGCCAGCCTCGCTGCGGCGGCGGGGGGCGGGCGAGCCAGCGATTGGCTGAGGCGCGCGCGCGCACCGGAACGCCGCGGCCGCCGCTCGGGCCATCCGGCCCGCGGGCTGCGGGCTGCGGGCTGCGGGCCGCCCGGGCCGAATGTGGGGCTGAAGTGGCTTCCAGGAGAGAAGCCCGAGGACGTCGCGCCCCGTTGTCCGGTGCACGCTCCCTCCTCCGGGCACCGCGTCCGCGCGGCGGTGTCCTCCCCGGCCTCCCGCGGGGCTCCCGGAGCGCGATGGAAGGAGCGGGGCCCGGCGGCGGCGGCGGGGCGCCCGGGGCTCGGACGTCGGGGGCGTAGCGGGCGGGCGTGGAGCGCGTCGCGTTCTTTGGGTTAAAGCGTCGAAGCGCCGCGGAACTTACAACTTGTGGTTTCTAATGACGAACGTCGCCCAGGTCCGTCGTGGAGAACGGGCGGGCGGCGATGCGGAAGGATGAGGAGCCAGCGTTCAGCAAGAAATGGCCTCCTCGATCTTACAACTCGTGGATCGTAGGTTTTCCTTGCATCCTTCCTTTTATGGCTTTTGAGATTCCTGGGAAGGTTTCGGCGATTCTTTCTTTTTTTTTTTTTTTTTTGAGACAGAGCCTCAAGCCGGCACCCTGGGTAGAGTGCTGTGGCATCACAGCTCACAGCAACCTCCAATTCCTGGGCTCAAGCGAGTCTCTTGCCTCCGCCTCCGGCGATTCTTTATTCTGGATCCTCTGAAGCATTTAGGTGACACTCTGCTTGATTGATCGCGACGCTTTGTGGGCCACAGGTCCTGTACTAATTATTTTTTCTTAATATATTAGTAATAAATACTCATGTGAATGGGTTAACTTTTTTTTACACATCCATTTGGGCTTTTATCCTGCTGACCCTAACTTTTAGTATCTCATCCGTTATCTTGTAACATTTCTATATGGTAAGAAATGTTTTTTAACATGTCTATTTCTCCTTCCTCGTTCTCACTTTGCCACGTGGGGAAGAGAGAGAACGTTTGTAATGGCTTGGTGACTCCAGATCTTGAAGTTGGAAGTGGCCTCAAGTGGTGATGTGGTTGGTCAACTCTTTTAACACCAGGGCTCTGTTAAGAGGGCAGGTTCCTCCATCCCTGCTCAGAAGGAATTTGCCTTTTAAAACAGGAAGATTTTCCCTGTTTATTTATGGGTGAGGTGGGTCAGAAACAGAAATATCAAGTGATGCACCTAAAGTAACAGTATTTTTTTTTTTTTTTTGAGACACAGTCTGTGTCACCTGTGATCACAGCTCACAGCAACCTCCAACTCTTGGGCTCAGGCGATTCTTTTCGCCTCAGCCTCCAGAGTAGCTGGGACTACAAGCACCCATCACAATGCCCAGTTATTTTTTTGCTGCAGTTTGGCCGGGGCCGGGTTTGAACCCGCCACCCTCAGTATATGGGGTCTGCATCCTACCCACTGAGCCACAGGCGCTACCTTTTTTTTTTTTTTTTTTTTGTAGAGACAGAATCTCACGTTATCCCTCTCTGTGAGAGTGCTTTGGTGTCACAGCTCACAGCAACCTCCAGTTCCTGGGCTTAGGTGATTTTCTTGCCTCAGCCTGCGGAGTACCTGGGACTGCAGGCAGGCACCCACCACCATGCCCAGCTATTTTTTTGTTGCAGTTTGCCTGGAGCTGGGTTCACCTGCCACCTTTGGTATATGGGGCCGGAGCCTTACTCGCTGAACCACAGGCGCCACCCAAAGTTAACAGTATTTTGATGGGAAGTCTTTGCACACAAGAACTGCCTAATGGGTTAGTATTTTTCAAATATTAAATTTTTGAGGTTAAATAATGGTTCTGGATTTAGTGTGAAGATCCACATACCAATGAGATTTTCTTGAACCACATTGTAATTGTACTAGATTTTAAAATAAACTCTAAAGAGTAATTAGTGTTTCTGTATTGGCTTATGGTTTTCTAATTTCTTACATTTTATATTCAGTAGCTCTGTGAACCAAGCCCTTTCATTTTACTGAGGTGCCCCATTAAGTTAAGTTTCTTAGTATTAAAAATAGTAGCGAGGGGTCATAACCTTGATTGGCTTGAGCAGCTTTTCTTTGCCTTAAAACAGATGCATGTGTACACAGGCACTCAAATTGTGCACAATATCGCTGTATAACAGGCTTTTACAAGTTGAGGTCAGCACTGCGAAAGTGCCATTATTTTTTACTTCAGGGTGTTTTGGCTAGAAGTCTTTTTAGTAAAAAGTTTATAAATGGTTTTTACACATGTATAACTTGATGGGTTTTATAGTCACAAAAAAAATGTATTATACTAGCTATCTTTTTTTTTTTTTAACTTCCTATTAATGAGGAACATTTACATTTACATTCATAGTACTTTAAACTTTACCACCTTTTAAAATGAAAGACTTTTTGACTGGGGGTATACATTAGAACTGCCACACCCCCCCTTACTTCTGAAACAGTAAGCTTTAAGGGGGTGCCTGGATTCAGTACTTTTCATTGACCATCACAATTCTAATCTGTACTCCATGCCTGAGTCACTGATCTAATTCCAAATACGGATAACAAAACACAACATCTTTGGTTGTTTTGTTTTGTTTTTTAATAAGACTAGTCAGACAAGAACAACAAAAAACTTATTTCAGTCTGGGCACAATATGGCTCATGACTGTAATCCTGGCACTCTGGAATGCAGAGACAGGAGGATCACTTGAGCTCAGGAGTTTGAGACCCCATTTCTACTAAAAATAGAAAAAACTAGCCAGGGCCTTGTGGTAAGCACCTGTAGTCCTAGCTAATTGGGCTGCTGAGGCAATAGGATTGCTTGAACCCAGAAGTTTGAGTTTGCTATGAGCTAGGCTGAGGCCTTGGCACTCTGAACTGACAGAGTAACTCTGTTTCCAAAAAAAAAAAAAAATTGAAAGTTGTTTCGAGGGCAGCGCCTGTGGCTCAGTGGGTAGGGTGCCGGCCCCCATATACAACCTGGCCCTGGCCAAACTGTAACAAAAAGTATCCTGGCGTTGTGGCGGGCACCTGTAGTCCCAGGTACTCGGGAGGCTGAGGCGAGATAATCGCCTAAGCCCAGGAGTTGGAGGTTGCTGTGAGCTGTGACTCCACACCACTCTACCGAGGGTGACAAAGTGAGACTTCTGTCTCAAAAAAAAAATCGTTTCACCTTATTTTTATTTACTTGTATTTTGAGATAGGGTCTCTGTTGTCATAGCTCACTGCAGCCTCAAACTCCTGAGCTCAAGCCATCCTATGCCTTAGCTTCCCATGTAGCTAGGACAACAGATGTGTGCCACCATCCTTAGCTAATCTCTTTAATTTTTTATAGAGATGGGGTCTCACTATGTTGTTCAGGCTAGTCTTGACCTCAAGCAGTCCTCAAGCCCCGGCCTTCCAAACCACTGGTATTATTGAGTAGTCACACCTAGCCCTGTTTTACCTTTTGAAATGAAGTTTAGAAGAAAAAATTTTAACTCTTTGGACCCTACAAAGAGATTATTCATTTGTAGGGACAGGTACTTGCTGGGAGTGATGATTTTATCTGGCAGTACCTAGCCCTTGTGTGTGTGTGTCAGGATGTGCCTTGTCCTTTTCTATCTCAACCTACAGAGTGGGTATGAAGTGGCCATGTACTGAATTAATGCTTTTCCCAGCAGCGATGTATGACAAACCATTCATATCATTGTCCCTGTGTTTAAGATGAGCTTGGTAAAAATAAGGTTTGGTGACTTCCCTAGAGCTGAAATGTAGAGCCTGGGACTTATGGCTTCTTGCAGAGTGTTCTGTTAGACCTGGGTGTTCCTTCCTTCACCCCAGTGGTCCTCTGGGCAGGTTACCAGTCTGTTCTGCGGTCCATCATTGATTCACCTGTCTGGGAACTTGAGAACAGGAACTGTATTGTACAGTTTAATTTGTACCTAGCACATAGTAAACATTTTTTTTGCTGTCCAGGATTATTTTACATGTCCACTTAAATGATAAATGTTGAGTCATTGAAAATCAAATTTTGAGCTCGGTGCCTGTGGCTCAACGGGCTAAAGCGCCAGCCACGTACACCTGAGCTGGCGGGTTCGAATCCAGCCTGGGCCCGCCAAACAACAATGACGGCTTGTTGACATCTTTGGTTGACGGCTGCAACCAAAAAATGGCTGAGTGTTGTGGCGGGTGCCTGTAGTCCCAGCTACTTGGGAGGCAGAGGCAGGAGACTCGCTTGAGCCCAGGAGCTGGAGGTTGCTGTGAGCTGTGATGCCATAGCACTCTATCCAGGGTGACAGCTTGAGGCTCTGTCTCACAAAAAAAAAAAAAAAAAATCAAATTTTGATAAAACAATAGTTGTGAACTAATTTTTCAAATTACTATCAAGCAAAGATTTTTACTTGTAAGAGTACTGCTTTTATGATAGTGTAAATAGTGGTTTTCCTTTTTTGTAACAAATTGCTGATAACTTTGGTATTCTCATAGACTGGGAAGGTTTAAGAACTACCTTCATGGGCGGCGCCTGTGGCTCATCAAGTAGGGCGCCAGCCCCATATACCGAAGGTGGCAGGTTCAAACCCGGCTGAACTGCAAAACAGAAAAATAGCTGGGCGTTGTGGCGAGCGCCTGTAGTCCCAGCTACTTGGGAGGCTGAGGCAAGAGAATCGCCTAAGCCTAGGAGTTGGAGGTTGCTGTGAGCTGTGTGACGCCACAGTAGTGAGACTCTGTCTCTACAAAAAAAAAAAAAAAAACTACCTTCATAAGTACTTATGTACAATTTTTCTATAAAAGTATGTTTTATTAACTATATATAGTAATCATTTTATCAGACTTCTCTTTGTATGTTTGTATAATTATGTATTTGTAAAATAAACTTTTAAACTTCAATTGTCGTTAGCCTTAGTTTTTATGAATGTGGAATCTAAACAGACATCTCTGCAGAGTACACATTTCTTTCACTTACACATTATCTCGTTTAAACTTAATAACCTTGGAAGTAAATGGTATTATCCTTTTTTCCCAGCTAAAGAGAACTAAACAGAGGATGACATTTCCAAAGTCACATGGCTTCCACATGGCAGAACATTTATTAATAGCTGTTTCTGCTTATTCTCTTCTGTCCTTGAAGATCCTGAAAGGAAGAAAACCACCTACCTATCTCTATGCTTCTGTCAAAGTCAAGCACTTATCACAGTCTATCAGGCTACTTGGAGAGGCCTCAACTTCTATGTAAATGGCCCTGTTCTTCCCAAGAAGAGAAAGAGTGTTGTCTTTGTGGTCGATTAGTGGTACAGAGATATAGGGACTGCATTCCCTATCCCCCTCCTGGATTGGTTTTACTGAGATTCGTGTCCCTTTAGTTTCTGAGTGGGACTCATTGGACCTTGAAAAGGTGTTATTTCCAAATTGTACTTGGCTCAGATATCTTAACAGCAGTGGCTCTTGATATTTTGGGGAAGACAAGAACCCCTTTGAGAATGTGATAGAAAATGGTATTTTCTAAAATGTGATAGTCAATGGAAAATTGACTAGCTTTTGGTCCCTGTTTTTAGATCATGGGTTACTCTGAAGGATACTTTGTTTTTTTAAATGTTACCTAACTAGAAACTTGAGGTTTGAGAGGTAGAGAGTTCCCATTGGTGAGCACATAGAAATTCTTAGCTGTCTTGTTTTCGGTGAAGTGTGGTATTCCTGGTCTTAGCCATGTTTTTGTCCTTTAGTCCCCACAGATTTTCCTGCCAAGATAGGTGAAGGATGGTCACTTCTCTGTAAGGGGTGGGGCTAAGGGATCTGAGATTTTCTTGACTGCTTGTAGACACAATTGGTCTTCCTGTCTTCAGTCCCACCCTGACCTAAGATACTTGTGTCCCCAGTTTCTGAGCCTTTCCAAGGGCAAGGGCCCTTGTGTATCTTGCTGGCACCCCCTTCTGAGGCAATTTGGTGATCACATTCTCTGCCAAGTTAGCTGTCACTGTCCATAATTTATCTTTAAAAAGTGGGTTGACATTTTCTATATCCTGTGTCTCTTGTACTCTATTTGTATTCATTTACTGTCTTTAGTGGGCTCTGGAAGGGAGCCAAGCAATGTATGTTTTCTAGTTATCTATTACTGTGTAACTAATCACACCCAAACTCAGTGACCTAAAAACCAAAAATTATTATTATTATTTTTTTTGACACAGAGCCTCAAGCTGTCGCCCTGGGTAGAGTGCTGTGACAGCACAGCTCACAGCAACCTCCAACTCCTGGGCTCAAGTGATTCTGCTGCCTCCGCCTCCCAAGTAGCCGGGACTATAGGCGCCCACCACACCTGGCTGTTTTTTGGTTGCAGCCATCGTTGTTTGGCAGGCCCAGACTGGATTTGAACCCGCCAGCTTAGGTGTATGTGGCTGGCGCCGAGCCCAAAAATGATTATTTTTTAAAACTAAAATCTTAACAGTTGTAGGGGACACAGGTGGTTCTGTCTGAGGGTCTCATGGTTGCAGTCAGATAGTGACTGGAGCTAGAGTTATCTGAAAGGCTCTTCTGTATGTCTGGGGTTGATACTTATTACCACTGTGAACACCTCCATGTGGCCTGTGGGCCTGGGCACCCACAGCATGGTGGATGCATTCCAAGAGAGAGTGGAGAAAACAAAGTGGCATTTTTTCTTTTTTTCTTTCTTTATTTTTGTTGTTGTTGTTGCAGTTTGGCTGGGGCTGGGTTTGAACTTGCCAACCTAGGTATATGGGGCCAGCACCCCACTCCCTGAGCCACAGGCACCACCCAACAAAGTGGCATTTTTATGTAGCCCAAGAAGTTACATAGACTCACTTCCTCTGTTTACTTTCATCACAAAAGTCTGTCCATTTTTTTTTAAATTGAGAAAGAGTCTCACTTATTCACCCCCAGTAGAGTGCCCTAGCATCATAGCTCACAGCAACCTCTAACTCCTGGGCCCAAGCAGATTCTCTTGCCTCAGCCTCCCGAGTAGCTGGGACTACTGGTGCCCACCACAACTCCCAGCTATTTTTAGAAATGGAGGTCTCTCTCTAGCTCAGGCTGGTCTTGAACCTCTGAGCTCAGGCAGTCTGCCCACCTCAGCCTCCCAAAGTGCTGGGATTACATGTGTGAGCCACTTGGCCTGGCCTCTGTCCAGGTTTAAGGGGAGGGAATATATACCCCACTCCATGATGGGAGGAGTAACGTCACTTAGGAACATGCAGAAGGGAGTCCATTGTGGTCAGCTTCAGTAGACCACCACATAAGTACGTGTGTTCAATTTGTATTTTTTTTTTTTAAGAGACAGAGTCTTGCCATGGCACTCTACCGAGGGCGATAAAGTAAAACTGTCTCTACAGAAAAAAAAAAAAAGAGAGAGACAGAGTCTCACTATGTCTTCCTGGGTAGAGTGCTGTGGTGTCACAGCTCACAGCAACCTCGCCTCCCAAGTAGCTGGGACTACAGGCACCCGCCACAACGCCCAGCTATCTTTTTGTTGCAGTTGGGCTGGGGCCGAACCCGTCACTGGGGCGGCCCCTGTGGCTTAGTGGGCAGGGCACCACCCTTGGTATATGGGGCTGAATCACAGGCTCCACCCCACTTTGTCTTCTTTAAATGGAAGACCAGAATGGGTTTTTTCATACTTACATCTAGTCTTGACACCTACCTATTTCAGGTTTTTGTTTTTGTTTTTTTTTTTTGTAGAGACAGAGTTTCACTTTATCGCCCTCGGTAGAGTGCCGTGGCGTCACACAGGTCACAGCAACCTCCAACTCCTGGGCTTAGGCGATTCTCTTGCCTCAGCCTCCCGAGTAGCTGGGACTACAGGCACCCACCACAACATCCCGCTGTCTTTTTTGTTGCAGCTTGGCTGGGGCAGGGTTTGAACCCGCCACTCTTGGTATATGGGGCCGGTGTCCTACCCACTGAGCCACAGGCACTGCCCCTATTTCAGGTTTTGTTTTTCCTTTTTTTTTTTTTTTTTTTTGAGACAAATTCTCACTCTGTTGCTCAGGCTACAGTGCCTTGGCCCCAGCCTAGGTCAAAGCAACCTCAGCATGCTAGTTTCAAGTGACCCTCCTGCTTTAGTCTCATGAGTAGTTGGGACTACAGGTGCCTGCTACCACACCCTCTATTTTTAGTAAAGATAGGGTTTGACTTTGTTTGGTTTGGAACTAATCCTAATCTCACTTCTAATCCTAATTCTAATCCTGATGCTAATTCTAATTCTAATCTCACCCCATCCAGGCCCTAGCTTAATCCTAGCTCCATTCTCTCTAGTCTCATCCCATTCCGATCCTACCAATTCTAATCCCATCATAATCTTGACCCTAATCCCAATCTATCACTAATCCTCCCAATCTCATTCTAATCCTAATGCTAATTCTGACACTAATCCCAATCCTAACTCAGTCCTAATTTCACTATAATCCTGATCCTATTCTAATCTTTCTAATCCTAATGTTAAATCTGATACCAATCCTAATGCCATCCAGATCCTAACTCAATCCTAATCCTCTTGTCTCTGCCTCCTTCAGTGCTAGAATTACAGGTGTGAGCCAATTTGCCCAGTTGGTTTTATTTATTATTATTTTTTAATGAGACAGAGTCTCACTTTGTCGCCCTCAGTAGAGTGCCGTAGTGTCACACAGCTCACAGCAACCTCCAACTCCTGGGCTTAGGCAATTCTCTTGCCTCAGCCTCCTGAGAAGCTGGGACCACAGGCATCCACCACAATGCCCGGCTATTTTTTGTTGCAGTTTGGCCAGGCCTGGGTTCGAACCCACCACCCTCGGTATACAGGGCTGGCGCCCTACCCACTGAGCCACAGGCGTCACCCAATTGGTTTTATTTTTTTTAAAAGAGGCAGGATCTGTCACTGTCACCCAGGTTGGAGTGTAGTGGCATGATCATAGCTCATTGCAGCCTCAAACTCCTGAGCTCAAGCTATCCTTTCACCCCAGCCTCCTGAGTAACTTAACATCTTGCTATTTTTAAAATTTTCTGTAGACAAGATCTTGCTATGTTGTCTAGGCTGGTCTCTGAACTCCTGGCCTCGGGCAGTCCTCCTTCTTCAGCTTGCCAAAGTGCTGGGATTACAGGTGTGAGCCATTGCTCTGGCTACCACCTATTTTAAGGTATCTGAAGGCTCCACTGTCTGCCAGTAATTATAGGCTAAGTTCAGTGGGCCTGAATGACGTGGCTTTTCTTGTATCATCCACTTTGGTGACTTCCTCCCTATTCTCTGGGAATAACGAACTACTCCATTCCCTGAGCATGCCACCTGGGATCCTCTTTATCACACATCTTACTCATTCTGCCATCTCCAGGGACCTCTTCAACTCAGCTGTCCTCACTTGTCAAGCCCCAACTCAGAAGTCACCCTCAGGAACTCTGATCTGCCTCAGGCAGTCCACTACTACTGTTCTTTCTCCTAGAGCACTTTTTTTGTGCTCCTAGCCACAGAGAATTACAGTGGTTGTACCTGACTTGAAGTAAATAGTCTTGTTTCTAGTGCTTGCTGTTATGCTAAGTCTGGTGTTGCTGTTAAATAGTGCCCGGGTATCACAGGAGTTCCATAGTCTCTTAGAATTCTCATAGACTTACTTAAGCATTCAGCCACTTCTTTCCCTTCCTCTTATGCTAACATAGTCAATTGAAAATTCCTAGCCCCAGGAAACGCAATCCCAGTCATATTAACCTTACCTTCTAGTTAACTGATCCCGGAGATAAATATCAACCTGTTTCCCAAACCTCCAGGTTTCAACATTAAAGTTTTGATTCTGACTTGGATAATCAGTATTCTTTAGTAGGAAAATCAGTTTTCATCAATCAACTATGTGTCAGAATTTGAATTAGTAGAGTCAGTTTTTAGAGTAATTGAAAATTAATAGCCTTTCAGCTGAGGAGGAGGCAGTGGCTGACTGTCGAGTACTCTGGCTGTATTGCTGCATTCCAGATTTGCTCTTACTGATTGTGGAGTTTCAGACAGAGATCCAACCCCAGAGTCTGTTTACTCCAAGGCAGTGGTTCTCAACCTGTTGGTCGTGACCCACAGGAACTGTCTTAAAGGGTAGCGCTTTAGGAAGGTTGAGAACCACTGCTCCAAGGTCATTTAAAATGAGGCTACACCACATAGAAGGTAAACTGAGGCATTCACAAAGGCTGCTGAATCTAAAGTTCCATGCTCCTGATTGAAGCCCCAAAGCACCTTAATTTATGCAGGTAATGCAACTTTCATAGTTTCCTGTGCTGTTAATTTTAAAATTTGAAATACATTAGTTAGCAAGTGTTTTATCTACTGTGTTTTTCCCCAAAAGAGAACTTAATCAAGAAACACTATGCTTTCATTGGAAGTTTTGTCCCTATAGTTCTCCTAAATAAAGAGAAAAGAGATCTTATAAATTTTCAGAAAGTTGGTTAACAACAATATGCCAAAGAACATATCTGGCGGGGGGAAGTTTTTTTTAAAATGTTATTAAAAGGCCATTTTCTCCACCTTTTCATTAGGAAAGGATCGTTTCTCATTTTGTGCATCAAATGGTAGACCCACAGAATGAGACAGTAATATCTTGATAGTTATAAAAATGGAAGGTTTTTGCTTAATGTGTGAAAAATTAAGACCTGAAAGAAATCAGTTGAATTGTCACACTGAAAACCAATGGTTATTTTTCACCTTGCCCTACAAAGTGAGTTTCAAGGTCACACTGAGTAGTAGTATGGCTGTATCTTTAGAAGAGCTGTCTAACTTTATGCCTATAATAACTTTCATAATTATACATGTTAGAATAATCAAGTCTCATGCTTTAGGGCATAGCCAATTACTGTAGCAACCAAGAAGTAATTTATTTTCTCAGGTATGCTGTTCACAACAGGATAGGTCCATTACACATTCATGAATTCTGCTGTGGGACTGTTAAGGGCTGTTAAGTACAGGCCTCTGGATCTGAAAGGCCACAGGCTTACTGGAAGTGGCAGTTCTTTTACATCCTGGTCTCCTATTCATCGTATCTGTTACTTAAGAGGAGTTCTAAGGAACATATGGCTTACTGCCTACATTTGACTATAAGACAAGTTCTTGGATACAGCTTTTGATGAACATACTGAAGATGAGACCCTATTATTGAAGAGACCTTGAGATCATTTAGGGCAGTTTGCATTTGAATGGGGACTTTTTATATAAAACAGAGTAGTAGATACTGTTGAAAAAGGCTTTAAGGGCTTGGCGCCTGTAGCTCAGCAGGCTGGGGTGCTAGCCACATACACCGGAGCTGGGGGGTTTGAACCCGGCCTGGGGCCTGCCAAACAATGACAACTACAACCAAAAAATAGCTAGGTGTTGTGGTGGGCGCCTATAGTCCCAGCTACTTGGGAGGCTGAGGCAAGAGAATCGCTTAGACCCAGGAGTTTGAGGTTGCTGTGAGCAGTGACGCTACAGCACTCTACCGAGGGCGACATAATGAGACTCTGTCTCAAAAAAAAAAGAAAAAAGAAAACAGGCTTTAGGAGCACCTGGCATAGAACATACTATTTTAAAGTTCTGTTAAGATACAATATTTACAACTCTCAGCATATACTAATAAATAGGGTTTTCCTTTCATTGCTACATTATCCATTTCCTGATGAAAAAAATTTGTACAGCTTTAGTATTAATTTTACACTTCTTCCTAAAATCTTATGTTTTTTGAAGCCATTCAAAAAATAAAACTGGGCTCGGCGCCTGTGGCTCAACGGGCTAAGATGCCAGCCACGTACACCTGAGCTGGCGGGTTCGAATCCAGCCCGGGCCCGCCAAACAACAATGACGGCTGCAACCAAAAAATGGCCGGGTGTTGTGGCGGGCGCCTGTAGTCCCAGCTACTTGGGAGGCGGAGGCAAGAGACT
>CAUYRH010043108.1:0-34753 GCA_963574655.1 Perodicticus potto | reverse complement strand
TTGCTAAGTCATGGAAGAAACCTAAGTGCCCATCGATTCACGAATGGATTAATAAATTGTGGTACATGTATACCATGGAATATTACACAGCCTTAAAGAAAGATGGAGACTTTACCTCTTTCATGTTTACATGGATGGAGCAGGAACATATTCTTCTTAGCAAAGTATCTCAAGAATGGAAGAAAAATTATCCAATGTACTCAGCCCTATTATGAAGCTAATTTATAGCTGTCGTATGAAGGGTATAACCCAACTATAACACAAGAAAATGGGGAAAGGGGCAAGGGTAGGGAGGGGAGAGAGGAGGTTGGGGCGGAGGTAGGGTAATTGGTGGGGCTACACCTACGGTGCATCTTAGAAGGGTACAGGCGAACCTTGCTAAATGCAGAATACAAATGTCTTCATATAATAACAGAGAAATTGCCAGGAAGGCTATGTTAATCAGTTTGATGATAGTTAAGATTGTATATGAAACCAGCACATTGTACCCCTTGATTGCACTATTGTACACAGCTATGATTTAATGATAAAGATAATAAAATTTAAAAAAAAAGTAGTTCTTTACCTCTGCAGTATTCCTCCCTAAATCTCACAGTCACAGTCTAATTACGGGGAAAACATCAGACAAATCCCAATCCAGGCACATTACAAACTGTCTGAGCAGTAGACCTTAAAGCTGTCATGGTCATCAAAAACAAGGAAAGTCTGAGAAATCATTGTAGCTAAAAGAAGCCCAAGGAGAGATGACGTCTAAATGTACTATCCAGGATGGCGTTCTGGACCAGGAAAAGGATGTTAGGAAAGAAATCTGAATAAAGTGTGCACTTTAATTAACAGAGTAACAATATTGGTTCGTCAGCTGTAAAAATATACCATACTGATGGAAGGTGTTAACAGAGGAAACGAAGAATGAGACTTGTGGAGACTTTTTGTAATCTCTTCATAATAATTTTGTAAATTTGAGAATCTTCTAATTTTTTTTTGCTTTTTCTTGAGAGAGAATCTCACTCTGTTCCCCAGGCTAGAGTGCCATGTATCAGCCTAACTCACAGCAGCATCAAACTCCTGGGCTCAAACCATCCTCCTGCCTCAGTCTCCTGAGTAGCTAGGACTACAGGCACCGGCTACCATGCCCTGATAATTTTTCTATTTTTAGTAGAGATGGGGTCTTGTTTCACTCAGGCTGGTCTTAAACTCCTGACCTCAAGCAATCTACCCGCTTTGACTTCCCAAAGCATTAGAATTATAGATGTGAGCCACCTCGCCTGGCCTGAGACTCTTCTAAAAGAAAAAATGTTTATTAAAAATGACTAGATTCATATACAATGTATTGCAATAGTAAGATGAATAACATCATGAAATTTTTGATTTGTTTTATTTCATTTAACTGTAAATATATATAAAACTATGATACATATGTTTGCATGTATATGTATATTTTTTGTACACACAAACTCACATGCTTTTGATGTAAAATTCATTTCTTACTGAGGGCGGATAAAAGAGTTTGAAAAATACTGGGTTGGAGGATCGCTGTTAGTTCTAATATATCTCACAAATTAATTCATCAGAAACTGTTTAATGAGGGGTTTCATTCATTCAACAACCGTTTAATGATTAACCATCACGGTCAAAGCACAATGGTCTGTGTGTAGGGGATGCCACAGATGGGTAAGACACAGGGTTAGACATGTAAGTAGAAAAGAAATACCCTGTCTCACAAAAGGCAGTAAAATAAGTGCTGCCCAGACGCTTATAAAAGTGCCATGAAGGCGCAAAGGACAAAAGGAGGGAGTGTTGACTCAGGATGTCAGGCAAACTCGACATGGGAGCTGGCACTCTAGGTAGGCGTTAAAAAAAATGAGTCACAAACACTTGCTCAGCACTTCCTGTGATGCCAGAGTCTGTGCAGGAATATTATGTTCTGGTGCCTGGGAGCTAGTTTTACCTCCATGAGGAGCAGAAGCTGCCCAGGGAAGCAGGGCTGGGAAGTGGGACTGGAGCCTGCGATGTGTCCCCCGCACCTGTGCCATCTCTCATCACTGCTCTCCCAGCAGTGCTTCCCCACTCTGATTTCCTCTAGCTGTAGATGTGACTCGGAATTTACACGCCTTGAAAATATCACCTTTAGGAGGGGGAGGGGTGGGAGAGGCTGGCTGGAGGGAGCATAATCCGTGGGACCTCACCTATGGTGCATATTGCAAGGGTACGTGTCAAATCTATTAAGAGTAGATTATACATGTCTTAACACAACAATTAAGTAAGTGAGGCGAAGGCTATGGTAACCAGTTTGATGTAAGCATTCCAACTTGTATATAAAATCAGCACATTGTACCTCATCAATGCATTAATGTACACAGTTATGATCTAATAAAAAAACATATATATCACCTTTTTGATTGCCTTTGCTACCACTGCTCCTCGTCCTTCTCCCTTCTGGAAAGCCTTCTGCATAACCTTCACAACCCAGCTCAGCACTGCCTCCTGTCTGTTGCTATTCCCCTCACCCTCTGTGTCCTGCCGGGGGATGTCCTCGCTCCCTCGCTCCTGTTAAAGCCACTCATTGAAGAGTCCATGTCCCCTCCTCCACCCCAGCCACTCCACTCCAATCAGGACCAGTGGCCTTTCTGTTTTTCCTCTCGGCCCAGTGCCTGGCACACTGTAGTTTCCCCATAATCAAGAAGGAAAGGCAGACACAAGTGCAGGATTTCCCGGGCTAAAAGAGCAGAGAGGGGAATTCCTAGCTGAGAGGAACAACGTAAGTAAAAGTGGAGGAGTGAGAGGACAGACGGTCTGGTGGGGACGGAGTGTGGGTGCGTACATGGATTTGTGCAGAAGGAAGGACGTCTACTTGTGCCAGCTTGGGGCCAGACTGCGCAGCCCTGGCACGCCTTGCCAGAGTGGACAAGCTGGGAGGGGTTTCAGAGCACAAGATTTAGATTGTGACACACGATTTCGATTGTGCTATTTTATTCTGTGTGATTCTACATTCTCACCTACAAAGAGATTGGAGGGCAAGAGGAAATAGGAAACCTGTTCATTGTGTCCCTATTTTATTTCAGGCCCTGTCCTCAGAGCTTTATGTAAATGTTCGATTAATTCTTGGGATAACTCAGCACAGCAGACATTATTCCCTTCTTTTTCAACTGAGAGGCAGAAGCTCAGGCAGGGTAAGGAACTGATCTAAGGTCACACCGGTGGGAACTGACGGATGGAGGATTTGAACCCAAGTCTGTCTGGATTCAAAGCCTGTGTTTCCCACCGCAACATCATACCCCTGCCACCTGTCCTTCTTCTCTCCAGTCTGCCTTGTCTATGCTCTGTTCTTGGATGTCAGAGGCAGCTCTGCAGAGGATGACCTGAGCCCAGGTGGGAGGGAGGTACCACGGTGACAGTTTTATTCCCCTTTGGTCACTGAGGATGGAAGCACACAGCCTAGAGCAGGCGGAGGGAGGTGGTGGCTGCGTGTTTGGTCCCGGAAATGTCCTTGACTTCTGCAAATGTCCTTGCTTTCTGGACACCCTCTGATCCACAGAAATAGACCTTCTGCCCAGCTCATGAGTAATGCAAGATAGTGAAGTTGCCAATTTTAGCATGCTCAGGCATCTGCGGACTTGAAACCTCCTTTTGTACCGACTTTTGGTTACTTTCTTTCTAAAACACTTTTCTTCCAAGTCTACCAGACCAACCCAAAACACACGAGGAATTAATGGTCTGATAAAAAAAAGAAAAAGCCCGTCCTCCTTTTCTAGATAAGGATATTAATGATTCTGGCATTCTGATCGAGCTTGTCTTAAGTTTTTGAGCAAAGTGTGCCCTGTGTGTGCTTGTGATTAAAATATAATGTACATCGAAAGCAATTCCAGCCTCCTATGATGTGGTCATAAAAATTATTTCAGCATTAAATACCTTATTCCCATCCTGTCAACTTTGAGACCACTGCTGGATGAATCACCGAAGAAATGAAACGCTTAGCAAAATGTTTTTCTTCCTGATTGCAGGGCTAAAGCTATTCGATTAAAGGATAAAAGTAAATTGATCAAATATGTGGATACTTGGAGTTTATTTTTATCGCTGCTAAGCAAATTTTGAAACGTAGCAACCTGATTAGATTTTTCTTCCTGTGGTTCCCTGTGAAGGACAAAGAGCCCATGAGGAAGGCCTGGTGGCCCCCCAGTCCTGGGGGTGGGGGTGGGGGATGATTGGCCAGTTTCCATCTTTAGCTTTCCTGAAGTTTCTATGATCTGGAGGGCTCAAACCAGCATCAGGAAAGCCCCCTTCTGTTGGAGCAGCCTAGCGATTTTATGACGAGCTGACTTAGAAGTGCTCATGGAGTTAATAAAAACGTACTTGGCTTTGCAGACTCATGGCCCATTCCCATTAAAATTTTTCCTTTAAACTTGGGGTCCCTCTTTCTCACCTCTGTCTCCTTCAAGGTCTCATTATCCAGGCAGTGGAAGTTTTAGGAAAATCAGAAAAAACTGAGAGAAAGCTTAGGGATGTAGGGGGGCAGAAATGGAACTGTTGGGGTGAATTTCAGCTGTGTTCTAAATCCTGTCCCCAGCCAATTTCCAGGGGCTTCTGTGGCGGGAGGAATGACCAGTCACCTTCCTGCTCTGAAATCCCCAACATTCATCAAACTTTATGGTTTTAACCTATCACTAACAACCGTAATAAATAGTAAAATTGGTTACGTGTCTTCTGTGGGCCCCACGTGCACACAATTTCATGAGGAGGAAGGTGTTCGTATAGTTGCTGACGTGGCTAAGTGAAGCTCAGGGCTTGAAAAGCAGATGTGCTGGTCGGTGAGCTTGGATTTGAACATCTGCTTTTCTAGTCCGGGCCTTGGGTATGTATTTCTGTCATCGAAATTAAAGTTTCCCTGTTAAGTTCATATGATACAAACATGCGTGACGTGGAAAGTTAAATGTTCGCTCCCTCCCCCACTTCCTACCTTCTAGTACATTCCAGCTGGGACAGGCCATCCCCGTTGAGACTCCTCCCAGGCTCAACTCAACGGCAGTCCTGTGAAGGGGCCCGTCTCACCTCTGCAAGGACCGAAGCCGCCCGGAGCAGACAGATCCTGTGAAAGGGAGACCTCGGGAAGGTCCGGCAGGTCAACACCCACGGGAGTTGAGTGGGTGAGGCTGGAGGTGTGTGCAGGTGCGTGTGGTCAGTTTCCATCACAAGGCAGGCCTGGGAAATCCTGAGTGGCCCGGCAGTACTTGCAGAGGAAGGACAGTGGCCTTTGCAGAGCCTCCCCTTGGCATATGACACAGACTGTCCAATGGCCAGCTGACCTCCGATGCTGAGTGGAAGCTCAGGTAGAACCCTAGGAAAATAAACTTGGTTCTGCTTCTTATCCCAGATTCTCCCACCCCCACCCCGCTACCACTGTACACACACACACACACACACACACACACACTTTGAAGGCCACTCCTACCTCCTTGCCTCTTCTGGGCCAAGAAGTGATAAAATACAGTAGTAAAGGGCATGGGCTTTGGGGTCAGTTCACTTGTGACTTGTGTCTGAGTCTGGCTCTGTCACTTCTTAGCTGTCTGATCTGCATCCCACTTCTGACCCTCTAAACCCCAGTTTGCTCATCTTTAAAATGTAGTTGATGATGCTCATGCCTCAAGGATGCTGGGACAATGGGATTTCTGGGCAAAGCCTGAAGTGCCCAGCTCAGGACAGGGGCTCGGTAAGGACTGTAGAAAAGACACAAATATAGGAGAGGGCAAAGAGGTCAGCCTGGAGGATGCAGGGAGAGCTTGGCATGGTCAGCTTTTCATCTGTGGGGTTGGGAATTTCTTCGTATCTCCCTTGACCCCAGATAGGGGCAAAGGCATTTCTGAAACGTTTGCTGACTTTCGACTGTGAATGGAACTAAACAATGAAAGGATCCAGGACTAACCCCGTGCTCCAGGAAGTTAAGAGACTTGGGAAAACTAGGAACACACTGCTAAATGTCCTGAAAATATTTCTCAGTAGAGCTAACAAACACAACCAGAAGTCCACGCTGGCATTAAGGGCAAGCCACAGGGAGAATGGACTGTTTTTTGAGGACTTTTCTTTGGCTAACAAACAAAAGAAGAGTTGATGGACCCTTCTGGGGCTGCATCAACAAATGCCAGGCTGCTGACTGAAGAGGCCAAGTTCAAAAATAGTCATATTTCTTACACAATCAACTTCTGAAAATGCATCAGCAAGCAGCAGGCTGTGCTGACAGCCAGGGACACACCGGAAGCAGCTCTTTTTACTAAGCCACCCAGTCCTTTCAAGGTTAATGCAAGCTCAAATCTCGTGCCCTGCCTCTGAGTCAACGCTGAGAGGCGGCCCAAAGTGAATGAAAACCCGTCCAGTTCTCCCATCGAAAGGCAGTGGTGGGCCCAGAGCCAGAGCTTATTATTAGATTGGAATTTTTTCAGGCCTTAAATTTAACCAGCTGGAGATCTTTTGAAAGTACTATCCTATTCAAACTTTGAAATTGAGGCATTTGCCATTTAATGGGATTCAAGTTAGAGACAGAACACAATGTCCTTGGCATGACTCTCCTTCTGTACAGTGAACCGGTGGCCTCTACAGGGGCCATCCACAGGGCATGTCACCTCAAGGCATTGTTCGTGTGGGACAAGGATCTCTGTGACCTCTCTTTGAGGTGACACCACTAACAGACTTGTAACTCCCAACAGGCCACAAGGGAAAACACTGCCAAGGGCAGAACTGAGAAGGAGAAAGAAATTAGAAAGAGTAAACCACACCTAGGGGATGGTTCAAGGCACACTTTCTTCTCTATACCCAGGACTGACACTTGCTAACACCAGCTTAAGCCAAGAACTCAACTCCCATAAACACTGCCATCCCTGTCTTCACTTTATTTATTCATTTATTTTTTCGAGTCAGAGTCTCACTATGGCACCCATAGAGTGCTGTGGCATCACAGCTCACAGCAACCTCAAACTCTTGGGCTTAAGTGATTCTCTTGCTTCAGCCTTCCAAGTAGCTGGGACTACAGGTGCCCACCACAGCGCCCAGCTATTTTTTGGCTGTAGTTGTCATTATTGCTTGGCAGGCCCAGGCCGGATTCGAACCCACCAGCTCTGGTGTATGTGGGCAATGCCCTGGCCACTGAGCCACAGCCACCGAGCCTTGGCTTCACTTTAGTACAAACATTCCTCTCCTTCTTCTTTTGATCAACAAATAAAAATTGATGGAATCCAAAGTGGAAATTAGAATGATGAAAGAGGAAGTGACCTTACATACAGTAATCCTATTTTAGTCATTTGTAGTATAACTCCATATAAATTACAGAAATCTAGGGTTTCTATCAAAGTGTTAACCTTGAGTACATCTAGATGGTGGATGTTTTTGGAATGTTTTAAATGCATCTCTTTTTCTTCTTATTTTTATTAAAATATTTTTGTAAGCAAACATGAATTGCTCTTGTAAATATTTTTTTTTGATTTTGAAACTCCACAAGCTGATATCTGAAACTGACTGAATTGTTTACTCCTCCAAAATGTGGAAAAGGCAAGGATGATTGATGCCCAGGGTGGAGGTTAAGGCAATGTATTCAATTAACTGAGGGAAGGAAAGGGGAAATCTTCTGGGAAACATTCCTTTGAACTGTTGAATGGGTAGATCCAATGTCTGACGATGTCACATGCTCGGTAACCTTCCCTAGACAAGTTTTCTGTTGTTTAAACTAAACTGAGTTTTGGTATTTTGTGATATGAGTGCAGCCATGAAAAAGGATGGAGACTTTATATCTTTTATGTTTACCTGGATGGAACTGAAATATATTCTTTGTAGTAAAATATCTCAAGAATGGGAAAACAATTATTCAATGTACTCAATAGTATTATGAAACCAACATGTTCACCAAAACAATCATATGAATGATACAACAATAGTCCAGAAAGGAGGGAAGAGGAGGGAGAGAGAAGAATAGCATTCTTGCAGGACTTACCGGTAAGACAAGACATTGCTAGACTTTGAGATCTCAAGAGTTAAAAAGGTCAGGTGCATGTAGCATGTTGGAACACAGAAAAGGAAGTCACAGAAGCAGAAGTAGACAGCAGGTATTTGGAGGGCAAAGGGTAACAGAGAAGGGAAGGAAAGGAAAACAATTGTTACAGAAGGAAAACAATGTTTCATTCACCATTCATTTATTTATTCAATAAACATATACTATCAGTTGTTGGGAATCCAAAGATAAGTAGGACAATCCTCGTGCCTTCTGATGGAACTGGGGAGATATTGTCCTAAGGAGCTCAGCTAACACAATGCACAATGAGCTACGCGGCTGCAGTTGGAGAACAGAGAATGAACAGATTTGATATTCATAAAGAAATGCTTTATAATTGGAATCTTTTAGATGAAGAGTGATTTGTAAGGCACAGGGAATGCTTTCGAGGTAGATTTAAAAAGTGTGCCCGGAAGCCCAGAGAAAAAGAACAGAACGTGCTGAGTAAAGACAGAGAGCTAGAAAGGTAATCTGGCCTCAGATATTGAAGGCCCTTTAATGACAAGCTAAAGCATACATTTAAAAATGTTTTGAAGTTAAAAATTTGGTAAATACACTCCCAGGAACATAGTTACATTGTGGTTTGTAATGTCTTGGTTCATGCGGTTTTGTTCACAGAATCATGAAAAGTTCCCAGTTCTTTTCAGGATAAATTCCAAACTCTAAGGAAATTCCATCAACAATATCTTCTCTTGAAGTGTCAAGCGAAACATAACTCTGTGTGTGTCCATGACTTCACTTTCGTGACTGATCTACCTAGACAACTCTCCTCCCCCTGTCCTTTCTATCCTCAGCACTAGAAATATGCACAGACCGTTAGACAGTAGCCCTGAAAGAGGTTAATAGATAGTTGAGCCAATGTGGCCACCATCGTGCTCCTGGTGAGATGGTCACAGGCTTTGGGATGACAGCCTTCAGAAGACCCTTGCTTTGAGCTCAAGTGTGAGGAGGATTTTCAGACGGGGCTGAGGCCCCTGTCCCAAGCCATCACATCCTTTTGGTTGGGGGCTCTTGGTGGTAAGCAACATCTACATCTTCAGCTGAATGGCCTGTGCTCAGTCACTGACTTATATATTCTCAGCTCTGCCCATGCTGGGCTTCTCGTGAGTATCATACGTTGGGTCAGAGGGAAGTGTCAGGAGATGACGAAGAGCCAACTTGGAAATTAGAAACCTGTTTGGTTTTTCGAAGACTATGAACACCAAAACGTCTGTGGATGTTCATTTTCTCAGGAAAAGGATGTTGGCTGATTTTCATTGTCTTCTTTCTTTTTCTTCTTATTTGTATTTTCTAATTACAGAATTAATTTTCTTTGATAAGAAAAAACGTCACTTTTTTTAAAAAAAAATTCTTCCTTTTCAGCATTAAGTTTATTCCAGGGAGAGATGAATCCTTTGAATCTTCCAGGTATTTGTCATTGGCAATGTTTTAACTAGCACTTGCTGCATGACAAAGCACCCCAAAATTCAAAGGCTTAAATCAACAATCATTTATTAGTAGAGCTCATGTGTCTGTGTGATATCTGGGGCTTGGCTGATCTTGGCTGGGCTCTCTCAGGTGACTGCAGGGGGACTCAGCACAGCATAGTCTGTTTGGGGCCACTAAAATACGCTCTGGGTATCCCTCCCATCCCTTAGACATAACCCTCAGCTGGCAATAGTAAAACAGAAACCCAAGAGGGCAAACTTAAACACACACGGCCTCTTGTGGCCTAAGCACACTCTGACTTTTATCTTAATGCTTTGTCCAAACCAAGTTCCATGGGAGAGGGAAGTGCGTCCTGCCTTTATTCAAAGAACTTCAAAGTCACATGCACAGAAGGTCTAAAGTATTGAGGTCAGTACTTGGGATCAACCAATCGGCCACAGCTATGAATCAATTTTTCTCTGTTTACTTACACTTACAGAGGGATGTCTATGTATACTTGGTTTGGCTTATCAATAAAACAAATTGTCTTTTTTTTAAATTGATATAGGATCCTGCCTAAATATTTAATGGAGGAAAACACTCAGTTCCAGGCAATTAAAGAAAAAAAGACAGTGACTTAAAGAAGGTGTGAGACAGAAGGCAAGCTGGGAATTTCAAGATGCTCCATTTATGAACCGTCAGCATCCAGGCTTCTGAGTACAGAGACAAATGGGCCCCAGGGAAGGCTTCCTTTTGTGCCTTCCCCGATCACAGCAAGTAAGTTGGAACAGGCAGGTGCGATGATAAAAGCAATTGCTGCCAGAGGCTTAGTTATACTGATCGATGTCTGAGATGGCAGGTGTGGAGAACAAAAGGGAGCCATGCGGGAAGCTCTCGGCTAGGCCTCTCGTCCTGCCCTATCGCTGGTGGCTTAGTTTGGGGTGGAGTTTCACTGAGATGTTGTTTCTTCCTTTCCCTTGAGTACCTACTGGGCTAGCAGGCATCCACTAAGAGCGGCTGGGATGGCAATATTCATAACCCTATATGTTCACAAAACATATCACAGTTTATGAGAGCTTTGCATAGACTTCCTCTTGGGTGAATCTCACAGTAGCCCTCCAAAGACATATGTATAAAGGACTGCTCATTCCCTTTTATTTCAAAGGAAATGAAGCTCAGAAAGGTAATTGTTGAACTAGTATAGGCCAGTTGAATAATATAGTTTGGGTCATAATAGTTTAAACTCCTTACAAATCCCTCTTCTGGATAAGAAGCAGCAAAATATTTGTGCTCTAAAAACTATATTGGAGCAAATGCAGCATCCTTAAGTTGTCACCAGCAGTGGACTTTGGGATGTGAAATGGGATGAAGCCAGAGGGCAGAAGGGGCTTCCTAAGAGAATTTGGGGGCTCTGACTCTTTATTCTTTTTAAGGGGGCAGCTAGGGCTGTGCCCAGGGTCTGCAGTGAGCCCACAGACTGACCGGCTTCAAGGCATGGTCGTTCTCTTCTCTTCAAAGCACTGGCTCAGATCTGAGGTCAGAGGTCTGATCGTATTTCTTGCTGATCCTTTCAGAGCGCTAATGGGCTTCTTGAAGAGCTAGTTTGCTAAAAGCCTTACTGCTTTTGGAAAGAGGAGCTTTTAAAGAAGAGGGCTCTGTAAAGTGGGCCACTCTGAAAGTCTCCATTTGTATGAAATGAGTGTTTGATACTCAAGAGAGTTTTTGTCATTTGGGAGAAAGGTTAAGTCAATTATTTTGTTTCAAGATGAAAAAGATGAAGAGTCAGCTTAATAACAGGCTTCGGGCCTCTGAGGGGCTATTCTGGGGAAGATGGTGACCACCTGTCCTTTCTTTCTAAAGTAGAAGAAGAATGGGGCTTTTGTTGAGGAAAGAAGATCTGAAGAGGCAGATGGAAGGGTGGTTGGGTTGTGGCATTGCCTGCTTCTGGTGGGCAGATTATCAGTGCAATCTCCCTGATGGGAGTGCATTAGGGAGGGATGAGGTGGTTAATGACCCCCTACACAATTCTCTTTGGTTTTATGACTGAGATTTGTGATTTGAGATAAAGTTGAAAGAGTAAAGGCCTAAGAGCCTACACAGAGGTCCTGACTGCTGAACAGAAGTGACTTTACTTCCCTAGACTCAGTTTCCTCACTGGTCTAACTGGATTCCTGCTGTCCACATCGATCTTCTGTCTCAGATGGGCCAAGATAAGGCTGTGAAAGTGCACTTCAATCCCCTTGGCCCTGAGCACACGAAAGATGTTATTTTTCCTGGAATAAGTGCTGATTATTTTTCAAGTCTAGTGTAGGCTAACATTTTTCTTCCTGCTTTGGATAAAGCTGCCAGATTGCCTTGGACCCAACCTTGAAATAACGTGCCAATGATTTTCTTTCAGCTCTCCAACCTCTTCCTGCGTGCGCCTCCTTGAATAAGGTCGGCTTTGCTCTTGCTACCAATTTTCCATAGAATAGTGCCTTTTAGGGATGGAGGGAGGGGCGCCCAACCAGCATCTTCTAAACCAATACCCAATCCACATAGATATTTCCTTTTCTAGGTGGTGGTCATCTCACTTCTCCTTCAATGCCTCTGCTATTGGGGAAACTCATTCTCATTTTAAAGCTATTCAGACAGTTAACAATCCATCTTTCCTTATATGAAGCCTAACTCTATTTCCCTGTAGCAGAGCTCAAAAAGTAGGACACATAGAAAGGTCACATAAGGAAATGACATGTGCCTGGTAGAGACAGGGAATCGTGGAGGACAGTGGCTACCTGCCTCAGCGATGTCCTTCCAAAGTGGGCAGCTGCTATTCACAGATTATTGCCCAGCAGGGATATGGGCCTGGCGTTACCAGGTCCAGACCTTTGCTTGGGCCTGGGGTAATTGAACTTGTGTGGAGTGTGCCAAACTGTCACATTTAAAAGGAGCCTATCCTTTGGGATATTGTTAAATACCAAAATTAGAAATTGAATTTTAATAATATTCAGAAAAGTGCAGTAAGGTGCAGCTCCTCCTCACCCACTCCGCCACGGGAGCCTGTCCCCATCCCAAGTGCAGGCTCTGGGGAAGTCGCCCAGTTGATCTCCCAAAGGACGGCATTTCCAATCAGCTTAATTTTTCAGAGACAGCAGAAATCTTTATTTTTAGGTAAAATTTCAAGATTTTGAAGTTAGCTGTGTGTTAGACATTGCCTAGAGACTGTACAGGCTGAGTAAAATATTCTCTGGCAGGTGAATGCACCCACAGACCAACAGTCTTCACTCTCTGCTGCCCTCGAGCTGCTGTCTTCAGTCTTAGTTCTACTCTTGAGGGCCAGATGGAAACATTCTACATCCTTCTGTCTAAGATGGACCGTTAGAGATTTGAAGGCAATTCTGCATCCTCTGGATATTTTTCATCATCAGGGTAAAAGTGATTAACACATTTTTAAGCTAAAACTGTCAGCCTTGTCATCATCTTCTAAGGCCCAGGACCCTTCGACACTAGATTATTTAGAAGAAAATCAGTCATTCCTTATGTCCATATCTGCAAGCTGTAACTCTTACATGTATGAAAGAGGACTCTTTCTAAGGACCAGATTCAGATTTCAAGATTCGTTATTTAGTTATCCTTAAATTACCCATTCCAGATATTTTGAGGGAGGGTGGAAGGAGCCTCTAGGCACATAATGCTAATTTACTTAGCGATGACATTGCAGCAACATCAGTAGAGCAACTTTTTTTAAAAAGGAGAATTAGAGAATAAAAGAGCTGAAAGAGAACTTGGGCATCTTCTGGTTATTACAAAGGTGACAGATTGATTTCATGTGGGGAGCCAACCCAGATGGACAGCTAAGGACCGCTGGGAGTGATGTGTTGAGAAAGATTCTGAAGAATCTTGGAGAAAGAAGACCAGGAAAAGACGGGAGGGAAACGGCAGCATGAGGGTCATATACCTCGTTAGCATAAATTCTGAACAGCCACATTTTGAAAGTAAAATGGTTGGAAAATGGACTGAAAAATCTACAACAGACTGTTGGTTGGCTGGCCCAAAGAACTCTTCTCTGCCACTATCTCCCCTGCTGCCTACATCTAGAAAAGATGTAAGAGATAATAGTCCGTCTATTTCAGCTAGAGTTGATGAGTTGGCTAAAAGTCTCCACTTGAGTTAAAATGAGAAAGTCTAGCCCTCTGACTCTTCCCTAACTGGCGTGATGATGTAAAGCCTGGGGCTGCAGCAGCCATCTTGTGACCATCTTGTGGCCACAAGATGTAAAACAAAAAGCAAAGAACTGAAGATGGCAGAGTAAAAGCATAAGAAATGTGTGAGACTTTATGGTTTTCATAAAGTAGAAATGCCAGCCACTATCCACCTTTAGACATTCAATTACATGAGAAAATAATAAACCATTTGTTTAGGCCACTGTACTCACACAGATAGGCTAAACACTATAAAAATAACTCCCCTAAGCTCAGTCTCTTAACATGATAATTTTTAATAACTTGCTCAAGCAAAATCCAATGAGGCCTGTCTTAGTTGCTTCCCTAAGAGGCTTTTCTCCCTTCATTTGGGGCTTCATGGACTCAGGTTCCTTCCAGCTTGGGATTGCTGCCATCTTTAATCTGTGGCCTCCAAGGTCATCCCTGAAGGAGATGAGAGAGTGAGGAAAGCCCCCTTTACTGTCTTGGTTGGGAAGTGATACATTATTTCATTTCATCTTCCAATGGCTTTTAAGCAGACATGTGACTCCACCTTAGCTCAGAAACAAAGTCCTTTCCTCTAGGACAGTCTTAACAACTCGGTTCAATGGAAGAGGAGCCCCAATGTTTAGTAGCCACCTGGATCCCTCAGCCACAATCACTTAGTAGATTTTCTACAACTTGCAGCCAAAGGCATTCTTAATAGAAAAACAGAATACAATATTTATTATATGTGCTCCAGCAGCAATTATGGTGTACCAAACTTCAATCAGAGGACTGGACCTGGAATCAGGAGGCCATCGTAGTAAATGGAAACCACTTTTATTACTGTTTTATTCGGGAGATAAGAGGCACACAAACACAAATCAATTATAACTGCTAGCAATATTTTGAGAAGCAAGAGACATCTACAATAGAGTCAATAAAAATAAGGGTGTTGAGTGAATTCAAAGAAAGGGGAATCTCAAAATGAAGAAGAGAGTTAGGCAGATGCCTTAAAAAAAGAGTAGGGAAGTGCCTTGAACTTTTCATGACACTCTGCTTTCTCAAAACAAATGTTTTTTTTTTTTTTCCCATGTAATTATCCATAAATGCTATTATGCACTATTCGCTGAATGTGCATAAGGTGGCGAGACCTAGAGTAAGGATTTTGGATACAAAATGAGTCAAATATAATTGTTGTCCCCAAAGCACTAAGAAGAGAGACACATACATCAAGAGTTTCTCTGCTTGCTGAAACCACAGGAGCATCAAGGAAGGTGTAGGTGATGGGGAAGGCATCATAAGGAGGAAAGGTGGTAAGCTGGGCTTTGAAGGATGTTTAGGAGTTTGGAGGGGAATGGAAAGTAGGAATTTCACACAAAGGAAACAGCATTAACAAAGACACAGAGGTATGCAGGTTCATGGTAAACTCAGGGAAGAGTGAGTAATCTATGCTAAGTGTATATGGGAAAAAGACAAGAATGGTGGGAAACCAGATTGGAAAGACATATTGAACCATAGGATGAAAGACATGGAATTCCTTATCAATTAAGAATGCCGTCAGCTGCAAGTTACAAAACACATGATGAAGGTATTTAGTTAACTTGGACAAGAAATCTTGAGAGAAGCAAGCTCAAAGTTAGTGTAGAGCCCAGTGACAGTCATCACAATGTTCACACCATTTTGCTTTGTCAAGTTCAGTGTGTCAGCAATGACTCCTAGGATGGCCAACCATCTTGGTTACCCCAGGACTGAAGGGTTTCCTAGGGTATGGGGCTTTTAGCACTATAAGTGGGAGAGTCTTAGGCAAAGCGGGATGAGCAAACTGCCTCAACATAACCCCTTATGGTCACAAGGTGGCTGCTACAGCCCCAAGCAGGTCTTCCTTTCACACACTTCTCTTTTATTGGGAAGAAAAGAATCCTTCTCTGAAGCCCCAGCAGACTGTCGCTTATATCTCGTTGACCAGAATGGGTCACATGCCCACCCCTAGTCCAAAGAGAAATACAATTACTATAGTGGGCCTAGAACAAATGTAGTTTATCCTTTTGGTTTGCACTTACTGGGTCCTGCTGGTATGGAAGAGAAAAGGAGTACAGGGGCGGGTGGGGGCCAACTCTCAGTATTGCCACAAATGCCATTGTAAAGATTTGGATTTATACTGAAGGCAGTGGAATGTCATCCAACATTTTTAAGCAGAAGATGATAGACTCCCAGTGATATTTTAAACTAAAAGGCAAGATGACAACTAGATTACAAGGGACTTGGAAACAAGACTATAAGAAGAGAGGTATATTAGCAGGTTACTGCAATAATCCAGACGTGAGTTGATAAGATTTGAACTAGGACTGTGATTATAGAAGTATAAATGAAGTGGTGGATTACGAAAGAAGTGATGGGACATTTATATCCCATGGTTTGAATGAAAAGTGTGCACCAGGTCAAGCCGTGATTGTTCCCATTTATGAATGAGAAAATACATGCGCAGGCATGAGTGGTGGGTGGTATGTCCAAGTTGCTCTCAGCTGCCAAACACGACCTGCCTGACCAAGCTGAACTTCCATGCTGCCGGACTGAGGTTTCTCCAATCTGCTGGCTCTCTGATACGTTCAACGCCAGTTGGCTTGCTCTCCCGGGGCCCCCGCATCTGCCTGGCGCCAGGTGGGTGTCAGACTGGGCAGAAAGCCCTTATTCTCTGTAGTTAGACAGCTTTGGGGATGATGACTGTAGCAGGATGTGTTGATTAACCAAATCTACCTTCAGCAGAGAAAAGCAATCACAAGGTTGGCAATACCAGTTCCAAGATTTGCGTCCCACTCCCAGGAATAGGCTTGAATTATTTTATGCATGCTTTAGAAGTGAAATGAGCTAATCTCCCAGAGACCTCTGATATTAAAAGATTAACATAGTGGGAAATAGACTGGGGCAATGAATTCTCTCTACTAGTCACGAGAAGGGCTACGGGAGAGGCATTTGGTGAGTGGTGTCTTTGTTGAGTAAGAAGGAGTTGGGATAGGATCTAGCATTTGTTTGCCTAATTTGCAGCATCCAGTTACTGTCCTTGGTAGAGCTTATCTCATATGACAGTTATACATTCATAAATGTCATTCTAAGATTTTTGTCTGACTACCCTATGACAAGAGGGAGGATGTCTCATTACTCACCCCTCATTCTCTAGGGGCCAGCACAGTGCATAGCAGTATATGCTCAATAAATATGTATAGAATTAATTTTTTATTGAATGAATGCTCTTTGCCAATGTCTACATCTTCTCTTTGGACCCTTCCAAAACTTTCTTAGCATTGGTTTCCTTATCTCTATTTCATAGATGCTAGAAGTGAGATTCAGAGCTGGATAATGAGTTAACTGAGGTCATAGGTACAGTTGGGACTCAAAACCCAGGCTGCCCCCAGATTCCATACTCTTTGGTCTCTAAATGCTGTTAGGATTTTTCATTTCATATAATCATATTTCTCAATACAAAGAATTTCAATGTTGGTTTAGTTCTAGTCCTTACTTTATAGACGAAGGGCTATAGGCCCAGAGAGGCAAAGCAACTTGCTGAGCCTAGTTAAATTAGTGCTCAAGATAAATTTGGTCCACAGTTTTGTTCAGGACCCGGAAGTTCCTTTGAGATAAGGCAGCCACTGATTCAGAAAGAACCAGGTTTCCTGCAGGTTGGATCTGACCTATCTCTACAGTGTGTAGCTGGATGTCTGTACAGCAGAAAGGCATGAAAAATCTCATCCAACACAAGTTTCAAAATCTACACGGTTGTTTTCTGGTTCTCTGCTTCAACTGGCACGGTTTGCCTTCTGACGGAAGGAAAGTCAAGCCTCAAGCATTTGGAAAGCCACTGCAAGTTTGCTGTACAAAACATCCAAGTTTGGATGCAGTGGAGACTCTGGTAAAGTAGTTAGGCTAATAAAGGTCTAATGCTTCCTCCAGACGCCCGGCAAGCGCCTCACTGGCTCGTGTGCACAAACCCGCAAGAGAACGCTGTGTCCGTGGCGTGGTCGGCCTCACACACATGATTCTGGCTGGGCACCGCACCAAGCCAGGGCCTGTCACACTCACCCATCTCCATCCTTTCTTACCACTGTTCTTCCCAATATGCTACTGAAGTCTCTTCAACACAAATTGTTTTCCGTGTCCTTGAACTTCAGCCTGGGAAGAATATTGCCTGCATTGGGTTAAACTTGCAGGTCAGAACCCCCCAGATTTGATCCCATTTATTTGCTCATTCTCTTCTTCCTGGGCTGAGCCGCTTCACGGTGCCAGGCTCTGTGCCGTGACCAGCACTGAGCTCCTGCCCCTGAGTTGGGGAATTGTCACATCACAAGACCAAATGTGGCCCTGGGTTATTCCTTTGCAACTCTGGACTTTTTTCTCCCCCAGGACAGGTTCAGCTAGGGGAAAGAAAACGGCCTTGATCCTTACGCAGTAAGGCCCCAGGACCAGAGAGCATCTCTTTCAGGAACTCTACCTTATGAGCAAGACATTTGCTCCCCTGAAACCTCAACAAAAGATCCTCTGAGGTCTTGTTGGCCTGGCTTGAGGCACATGTCTAATTCTGAGCCAATCCCAGGACTGGGAGATGGCAGAGATGATTGACTCAAATTTGATTTCTTTAAAATAACTTTTTAAAAAAGATATATTTTCCTGGCAACCTAAAAAGCCAAAACTTCCTGGCCAAGCCACTTTCCTTTTCAGATTTCTGCCAGGGCATTATTGCTTTGTTTAATTGATTTCCTCCCCATTTGCATCATCACCCTTGTCATCACCATCATTATTAGGGAGGTGGATGTTTTAAACAAATCAATCGAGAAGGAGAGAATGAGCAAATCTTTAACAATTGAGCGGTAGATCACTTGCTGCTTGTATATTTCAAAATCTCTCATTTCCATTCCATTTTGGACTTCATCCTGCCGGCAGAGGGATGTCATCGGATGTTTCTGAGTGGAAAGTGACCAGCTATCACTTAGATTCCAATGACTCAGCATGGGTCAAACCTGACAGGAAGCCAAAGCAATTAAGATGCCCACATAGGACAGCAGTTCAAGTTCACACGAGGCAGAAGATTGTTTTGAATGGGTCTGTCCTGCTGGTCACGAGATCTGATTCAGACTTGCCAAAAGGGACCTGAAGGTGCCACCCTTGTGGGCAGTAACCTTGTCCCCATGCCCAGTAGCCACCTCTGAGTCAAATCACTGGATACTCATGGTGTGATGGAGGTCATAGCTATGGGTCACAGGGTCACGGCTCTTTGCCAAAGGGTAAGAGAACACTTTTCTTTCTCACTTTTCATGGGGATTGAGATTAGCATCTGCATTGGGGACTCAGTACAGCAGACGGCCTTCCCCAGTGTGGGTGGGCATCACCCAATCCATTGAGGGCCCACTGGGCAGAACAGTAAAGCAGCACAAGAGTGATTCCCCCTCTCTACTTGAACTGGACACACCTTCTCCTGCCATTGGACGTCAGAACTCCAGGTTCACTGGCCTTTGGACTCCAGGGACTTACACCAGAGGCCCCATGTTCTCAGGCCTTCAGCCTCAGACCACACCACTGGTCACTTCCAGTTCACCAGGTCACAGGCAGCATATCTTGGGGCTTCTCGGCCTCTGTAGTCTTGAGAGAAAATTCCCCTAGAGAATTTGTATTGTATACCTATGCGCAGTTTAATGGCAGGGATATATTCTGAGAAATACATTATGGAGCTATTTCATCATTGTGCAAACCTCCTAGAGTACATTTACACGCTTCTAGGTGGTAGAGCCCACTGCACACCTAGATTTCATGGTGGAGCTAATGCACCTGGGATGCACACTTGTACAACACGTGACTGTGCCGAATGCTGTAGGCAGCTGTAACACAATGCTAAGTATTTGTGTATCTAGCCATATACAAACATAGAGTATATAAAAATACAGAATAGAAGATAAATAATGGTCCATCTGTGTAGGGTACTTATCATGAATGGAGCTTGGGGAGAGAGCTGCTCCGCGTAAGTCGACGAGTGAGTGGTGGGTGAATGTGAAGCCCTAGGACGACATTAGCGTGCACAACCGCAGACTGCATATATACACACTGTGCCTGAGGCTACCCTACATTTCTAAAAATATCTTTTGTTCTTCAATAATCAATTAAATCTTAGCTTACTATATACCTTTTTTACTTACTAAACTTTTAAATCTTTTTTAACTTTTGGACTCTTGGAATCGTACTTAGCACACAAAGGCGTTGTACCACTATACAAAAATATTTTCTTTCTCTATATTCTTATTCTCTAAGCTTTTTTTTTTTTGTAGTTTTAGATTTATTGATTGATTTTGCTTCTCAAACTTTTTTGTTCAAAGCTAAGATACAAACACACATTAGCCTGAGCCTGCACAACCTTGGGATCATCAACAACACTTTGTCTTCCCACCTCCACATCTTGTCCCACTGGAAGGTCTTCAGGGGCTGTAATACACATGGAGGGACTGTCATCTCCTAGGAGGGCAATGCCTTCTTCTGGATAACTCCTGAAGGACCAACAATGCGGTAGGCTTATTTACACCAGCATCGCCACAAACACAGGTGTAATCTGTTGTGCTACGATGTTGAGATGACTACTAAGTTACCAGGCAATAAGAATTTTTCAGCTCCGTAATAATCTCATGGGGTCACCATAGCAGAGTCGGCCCATCGCTGACTGTCCTTACACAGCTGTATTATCTTTTCGGGTCTGTTTCTCTGGAGAACTCTGGCTCATGATACATTGGAATAAAAGGAATTTTAACTAAGCAATATTTTATTTTATTGTATTTTATTTTATTATTTTATTTTATATTTTATTTTTTTGAGACAGAGCCTCAAGCTGTTGCCCTGGGTAGAGTGCCATGGCATCATAGCTCACAGCACCCTCCAACTCCTGGGCTTATGCAATTCTCTTGCCTCAGCCTCTCAAACAGCTGGGCTACAGGCACCTGCCACAATGCCCGGCTACTTTTTGGTTGCAGTTGTCATGGTTGTTTGGCTGGCCCGGGCTGGATTTGAACCTGCCAGCTCTAGTGTATGTGGCTGGCGCCTTAGCCGCTTGAGCTACAGGTGCCGAACCTAAGCAATTATATTTAAATGTTCAAAGTTGTGGAGACAAATCTGAGGTCCATGTTAGGTACTGGGAAGGCTGCTTTGAAGTCCTCCACTCTGACCCACAGAGCAGGGCTTGATCTCAGCAGTTGTGGTTTTGAGTGGTGTTTCTTCCGCTTCCTGACTTCGTGACTTTGGGTCACTTACTTCTACTTTCTGGTCCTCAGTTTTCTCTGCTGTGGAATGAAAGCAAAACTGCTTCCCACTTGAAGAATTTGCTGACATCAAAAGTCTAGAACTCCTACTGCTCACCATTTTTATTCCTCTGAGAGGCCCGTGTTCCTCCTACGCCAGTCTCAGCTTTACCACTTGTGAAGTGGAGATAATATGATTTGTCCTGTGTGCTGGCAACTAGGTAAGGAAGGTGAACGCTGATGCGTTCGAGCACTTGCTTGCAAGCCTGGTGCTCAGAGGGCACCAGTCTGATGTCTACCCACCTAGGTAGCACTGAGGAGTCAGGGATGTGGAACATTCTGGATCAATCTCATCCAGAAGCCAGATGTTCTGTTTCTTCCTAAGCCAATTTACTCTGCAAAGATTCTCTGTTCAAAGCAAGATCTTAAGATCCATTGTCTTCTGTAGCTCAGGGACACTGACTACAAGTGACTCCCATGTGGCTCTTGTCCTCAGTCAGAGATTTTTTGAACTCTAAAGTCAACTGAGGTTTTTTAATAATGTTGCCTTTCCTTCTCTAAAAAAAAAAAATAATAATGAAACACAATTTTTAAAAATCCAACTCCAAGCCTCCCTTCCCTCAAGACTTCCTGTCTATAACTAAAGCCATCTTCCTAAAATTAGCAAAGCATTCTTTTTGCCACAAAATAACAGTCTCTTTAACAACAACCAAAAAAAGGCTATTTTATTTCCTTTTTGGACAGGGATTTGTGTAACAGAATTGGACAGGGGAAAAAGTGAGACTCCGTCCAACCTTAGCAATAGCTTCCCCATAGGTCCAAACCCTGCCTGTTATTGGGATTATGCCTCAATCACTTCAGGCAGGCAGGGGCTGTTCAGAGGCAAAAACTTAGATCAGTTGAAACCAGATGCTCTAATTCAGTGTTTCTCAAGCTTCAGAGCACATCAGCATCTTCTAAAAGGTGTGTTATAATGCAGATTGAGCGGCCCTGTCCCCAGAGCGTCCTGTCAATACGTCAGGAGCGGCACCGAGAATCTGTATTTCTAGCAAGTTTCCAGGTGAAATTGATGCTGCTGGTTCAGGAAACACAGTTGGGGACTACAGCTCTCAGCTCACAGTTTGCAGTCCAGTATGAAGTTTTTAGAGAAGAAGCCATTCTAGCCAGAATCATTGTGATTGGGGGTTGACATCCCATCTTGGACAGCATGGCTGGGTTTGGATGGCGCTGTGCATAATCTGTGTGTTTGTGTTTGGTCCTGGTGTGGCCGTGTTGGACAACATAGTCAATTCTCTGGCCTTCTTGGGTGACTGTTTTAATCATGCTCCATAGGATGCACTGCTCTTTTCTTTCCTCCTAAAGAAAGGAGCCTCCTTCAGCCTCCTAGGCTGTCTGGAGATTGAAACGCGAAACAATAGTTTTGAGCATCAACCAGGTGAACTTGAGTATGGCACTAAGTTCCTTTGCTTACTAGCTACATGAACTTGAGCAAGTGAAGTAACCTTTCACAGTCCATTTACTTGTTATCATATAGGAATAATAATACCAATACCCCATTGTAATGGCTTACAAACTTGGCTAAGGTCTCTCTCCTCTTCCAAATCTATTTCCCCGCTGACAAGCTCCCTTCTTAGTAAATGACACCTGCCCCCAAACAGCTGTCCAAAGACCCCTGCAAGCCCATCTTCTCTCTCTCTTTCTCAATTCTTACAGCCAGTCATTCACCAGTCCTGTCCCTACATCCAAAATATTCCTGGACCCTTCACACATCTCTCCATTTCCATTGCTTCCCATCTCCCCTTCCCAGACCAAGCCACCATTAATTCCCAACTCAACTAGAAAAAACAATTTTTGATAGGTCTTACCAGTTTCCATCTCATGTAGGAAAAATGTAAAATCTGTAATAGGATCTAAACACATCTTCTGGTTTGAGCACCTCTCATTGATCCCTCCTGTGGTTCTCTGAGCTGCACCCAGAGGAGCTGGCCTTATGAGCCTTGACTATGCCAAGTACTTCCCTGCCTCAAGGCCTTTGCACCTGCTATTTGTTCAGCCTTCAAGGTCCTCTCTGACCCCCATCGCCATTTTTTTCCAGGTAAGACATTTGTACCTTCTATTTCTGTGTGTAGATCTTTTCAAGCCCAGGTCTTCTAGTGAATCCCTCCTTCCCTCTCCCGTCCTCTAGGCCTGCTGATGTGTCACTTTCTCAACAAGGACTTTGCTGAGCATCCCATCTAAAATGCCACCCTAGCTTTATCCCTCTCAGTTCCTTCTCCCTTCCTCACCACTAGCACTAACGGACGTATCACTTTCATATTTGCTTGTTAATCGTCTCCTAAATGAAAAGGTGAGTTCCATGAAAGCAGAAATTTTATCTGCCTGGTTCACTGATAGATTCCCCAGGTGCTGGAATCATACCTGCCATGTGGGCAAATGATTGAACAAATGGGTGGGTGCATGTATGTCCGTGACAGTGAACTGATGTCTCTGGTACCAGGCACCTGGACCAGGTCCTAACTTTGGAGAGCTTTCTCAGATACTCACTGCCAGCACAGTCCCCCCATTTTTTTTTAATGGATGGAGATTTAAAAGAAACTTTTTTAAAAACTTGGCCAGAATTTATTTATTTAATTTAATTTTTTTTATTAAGTCACATATACATAGATCATGAGTACATTTATGCCTTTGTGGGATTCAATGTATTGATTATTTGCACAAATTGGAGTGCTTACATCCTACTAATTAACATAGCTTTCACCTCATTTACTTGATCACAGTGTTAAGACATCTGTGTTCTATACTTGATAGATTTGGCTTTGCAATATGAGTAGACCTATCTCTTTTTATTTTTGATTTCAAAATATTAAGGGGGTACAAATGTTTTGGGTGACATGGATTGCTTTTGTAATGCTTGAGTCACAGCCATAAGTGTTTGCCCATCAGCCAAATAGTGTTCATTATACCCTTTGGGCGTGTCTTTTGCCTGTCCCCACTTGGGAGGTATAATGAGCACTATTATAAAGGGTATAATGAGCACTATTGGCTGACCCAAAGGGTATAATGAACACTATTGGCTGACCCAAAGGGTATAATGAATACTATTGGTCAGACAGGCAAAAGACCTACCCAAAGGGTATAATGAACACTATTGGCTGACCCAAAGGGTATAATGAATACTATTGGTCAGAAGGGCAAAAGACCTACCCAAAGAGGATAATGAGCACTATTGGCTAACCCAAAGGGTATAATGAACACTATTGGTCAGATTTTTCCCCCCAAGGAGAAATAGAAGAGCAAAGCTTTACCTTGTCTTCCTCAGGGAAAGAGACTATAGAGAGAGAGGGTTGATTCTGAGCTGGAGGTATGAGTCGTGGGTTCTAAAATTTGGTTATGACTTCTCTTCTCAGTTCAGGATTAAAATTGAATAGGGTAGAGCCATCACCTTTTCAGCAAAATGCTGTGAGTGCAGTGATATCCCTTTAACCTTCTCTCTTATTTCTGGCTACCTGGTTGCCTGTCAAAGTCAAGTGAGGTCCAAGCATTGGCCTTAGCTGTTAAGGGAACCTCAGCTGTTAGTTGAGTACCCTCAGTCCTTTCTTCCCTCACCCCTGCGCATCCGCCCACCTCACCTTCCTCCCCATCCCTCCCTTTCCTCGTCTCTCTATAACCCTTTATCTCTGTCTGCCCATCTTCCCCCCTTTTCATTTCCTCATGCAACAAACACTTGGTGACACTACCTCCCTGGTGACTACCTCCCTGCCAGAAAAGAGCCAAGATCATCTTCCCTTAATTCAATCTCCCCATGCTCAAGGAACAACAGACTTGTTAAAATATCACATTTTATTTAATATTTTATACTTTCTTCCTGTCTCCTTCCAGAGAAGATTTAAGTCCTGAATACCTTTGATACACCAATTCATTGTGTATCTGAACAGCGATATATCTGCTGACTATGTTTGCCTCATCTGCAGTCAATGAAATATCACTGTTTTGAATTTAGTTTCATTTTTGATCCCTGATGCTTACTGTCATTCATAATTAATTAAAAGGTTAAAAAAATTAAAAAGAAAGGAAAGGAGGGAGGAAAAGAAGGAGGAAAGAAAGAGAGAGAAGGAAAGAAGGAGGGAGGGAGGGGAGAGAAAGAAAAGAAAAGAGAGGAGAGGAATGGAGAGAAAAGAGAAGTTAATTTGGAATAAGTAACTGAAAGCAAGCCAATACTGACACTGGGAAAGTGTATAACAAAAAGCCCTTTCCATTGTTATGACTGGCTACTAACTCAACTCCAACTTTTTAGCAGCCAAAACAAAAAGGAAATAAAGACAATTGCACAATCCACCAAGTATATGATATAAAAACTGACCAGTTTCTCAGAAGAGCTATTTTTAATTCTGAAACCAGACAGGACCCCAACTCTGTATGTAATGAAAAAGAAAACCATCCACAGCAGCCCGACAGGGGACACGATGGCAAACACTGTCTACTTGTAACCTCCCTCTGTCTAGCCTGACACCAGAGTTCAAGTCCATGAAAGTCATTCTACTGGGCCCTCATTTGGTGCGACCCAGGTCCCCAGCATCCTGCTAATCCAGCTTAATTAGTGACAGATTTCAGAACTGGAAGAGCGAAGAGTGTTTAAATATATCTCTCAGATGACTTTTACTACCTTAAAACTGAATCATGTATTTATTTTTTCTTTCAATAAAATATCTTGGGCACCAACTGTTTATCAGACATTGTGCTCAGTGCTATAGGAATCAGTCATTTCTTGGTATCCAAGAATCTGAGATTCAGCAGAGACTTTTCAACAAAAAGAGAGTGAGGACTTTTGAACCATTTATTCATGTATGCAGACAGCTACCCATCCAAATGTTTATTCTCTCTGCACATATGTATCGGGGTCCTTCAATGTGCCAGGCACTATACTAGAGTTAGGAAGATGATTAAGCCACAATTCTTGCCCTCAGAACCATTGGTGATGGAGAGAGACCAGGTTCAGCTTCCTGCTACATTGAATCTATGTGCCAAGAACAACAGATGCTCAGAGGAGAGGAAAATAGACACATAAGCTATTTTTTTAGTAATTCCCATGGGAAGAACTTGCTTAGACTGATAACATTCCTTAAGTAGGGTATGGATGGTGGTAAAGGGAGAGATAAAGTGTGTAAGAGTTTAGAAATGAAGAAGAATGACTTAGAACCCAAGAATGAAAACCATGAACTCTGGAGGTAGATGACTATGAACTTGAGAACTCCTCTGCCATTCAGTAGACATGGGCATGAGGCTGATCACGTGCCAGTATATGGAGCCAGGAGGATCAAGACTGAGGCTGCTCATGTAGGATTTAACACAGTGCCTGGTCCAAGGTACCAGCTCAAGTCATCCTACCTGTGCTTCTGTTCTCCTTCTGTCATGCTTACTTTGCATGAGGAGGTAGCATTGGAACACCGGATGGGATCTAGGCACTAAATCCTCGAGCAAGGCCCATGGGAGCAGAACAGACTTGATCACAGAAGAACCAGTGTCCAAGTGGTGAAAGAAAGGCCAAGTGGGGATTGTGATGAGTGGGTCCCCTGGCCTTTCCATGTCCTCAGACTGACAGTGCCCGTTGTGGTACTGTGAGCTAAATGATCACTGTCCCAGGCTGGAGTATTGGCAGATGTTCTGCTCAAGGCAGCGCTTTTGGGCAGCATGAAGCACCTAGAATCTTCAGGCTTATTTTCAACTGTAGCCTCATCGATCTTTAGATCCAAAGTACTGATCTCCTTGGTGAATGAGTCAGTGCAGCATAATTTTTTTTTTAAATCTTTGACCTTGATAAATTCTGGCGAATACTACTTTCCTTTACCAATCTTTTTGAGTTATTTTAGACAGTAGATCATCTGTCTTTATAATAACAATAAGAATAATACATTATTATTATGTATGATATATACAAATGATAATACTAGTACTGTCTGAGTTATCGGGTGCCTATCCTGAGCCAGGAGCCACATATGCTGTACACATGTTATTTCATTTAATCCTCACTGTAGCTTCGTGAAGAGGACACTGAGGGTCAGAGAAGTTCAAGGTCACACAGCTGGTTTTGGAGCTGGGATTAAATTTAGAGAGTCTGAACAGAATCTGTCTCTAATAATTGGGCCTTGATGTATTTATACATTATCTACATCTATATCTGTGACTGTATATATCTATCTATATAGAATAAAATGAAGAGTTTTTGAAGTTTGTCATGGCGCCCAACACATGAAGGAACTCCACAAATGGAAGCGATGATCCGCAGTACTCTATATGGCTATGTCTTTCTATACTTCCCCAGCCACAGTCACTATAGCAGAACAGTTAAAGGAATGAGCTTGGGCCTGAGCTGCCTAAGTTCAAATCCCAGTCCTGCCAGTAATTATATACGTGACCTTGGATGAATCATCCTCATCTGTAAAATAAGAATCCTTCCCTGTGTGCACTGTAATGATTTAAAGAAGAATCATGTGCACACATGGTCCCTTGTAACTATCATTCCTACGCTGACATGGCAGCATTCACCTTGCTTTCATACATATGAGCATGTGTGTGTTTCTACACATATTTTCACCCTCTAAAAACGGAAAGAAAGAGTGGAGAATTGGAAGATTTAATATACATTTATTTTATGCTGTGCCAGCATCACCATCAGGATTAGTGCAAATATTAAGTCAAGCTTTTCAAAGCAGATAATCCTTCAGTGGGCAGTGCAACCTGGGGTTGAGCTTATCAGTCTTGATGGGTCTTACAAATGTTCTGGCTCTCAAGGTGGAGAAACCAAGGTATGCAAGGCACGTCAATCTGATGCCTCTACCCACCCCCACCCGTGGGAAAGAGATGTGTCAGGCCAGCCACCAGGGTCACTGGGCACAGATGCCCCCGGCCTTTGAAGCCCTGAACCTGTGGGGGTTGAAAACCCCTGCATCGCACTGGGCAGTGGTCAGGCCCAAAGTTCACGTTGCTGCACATTTGAGAACTTCCTGCCCAGCTGCCCCAGTGTCAAAGGGAGCTGAACCTCTCTTCTCCATCATTAACATGGAGTTGGGAGCACACGCTTGCAAGCACCAGGCATCAATGGGGTGATTATGTCAAGCCATCTGAAGACAAAGAAAAATGAAACTTCAAAAGACTTAGGAAGGTCCTGATCCCCTTTCAGAAGTCAGCAAGTTCAATTGTTGATAAAATCCCTGTACTAGCTTCACAGTTTGGCTTTGAAATTTCGGCTCAGATCACAAAGGAAATCCTTGAATATATTTAAACTTTTACATTGGTAAAACTGTATCACCCTCTAACTCTTACTGAAAAATACAATACCTTTTTCGTGGAGAATGCTTCCTTTTTAAAAGTCGCCGCTACACGGACATTACAGCATTCATCTTGTTTTCATACATACGTGCGTGTATGTTTCTACACATATTTTTCCCCCTCTAAAATGGAAAGAAAGAGTGGAGGATTGGAAGATTTAATACACCTTTTTTAATTGTATAGAGGATTGCATGTTCCTTGGACTTAGAAAAGGAAATACTTTCTAGCTATTTAGCTTGGCAAGTCTGGAAGAAAGGTGCACAGAATCTTCTGAAAGGATTTTTTAAGGAAGGAAAAGATTTTGTGAAATGCGTTTTAATAGAGGCACTTAGGGAACTATAACTCAGTCTAAAATATATTCTGACTTCCTGCCTATTTATTCTTTTTTTAAAAAAATTATGTTGTATTTCATTTTTACACACAGCTATATGAAATTTACCACTTTGAGGGTGGGATCAAGAGACTCTTCTGAAGTCAAACAGATTAATAAAAACTTCTATGGTAAAACAAAATGCAAATACAGAAAATCAAACAAAACAAACATGCAGTGAATGAGAAGGTTCACATTCATTCAGATCAAGAAAGAGAAGTTTGTCAGATATCCCAGACCATGTGTCCCCTCCCTCTCTCCAAAAATAACCACTATCCTGACTATTACAGTAATCACTTCCTTATGTTTCTTTATGATTTGACTTTTGTACTCAAATGTGCATCCTTAACACTACAGTTATTACAATACAGTGTATTCTTGCTGCCTTTTAGAAATTTACTGTTTTAATTCCCTTGCGATCTGCCCGTTTTCCCTTCATTCTTTGCTCTCACTTATAATTTATCTGTTGAAGACCTTCGGTGGTTTGACTGTGGCATTTCCCACTGTCTGGATTGTGCTGATGGTGCACTCATGGTGCAGTTCAACATGTTCCTCTGTCCTCTGAATTATCTGCAAATCAGCAGCTGCAACCAGAGACAAAGCTTTGACCCAGTCATTTGCACAAGACCACAGGAAGTGGCCTTTTCTTTCATTGAATAGCATATGTCTGGTTGTGTCTCTGTCTGTGAGGTAGGCAGCCACTGAGACTGAAAAATGGTGACATTCTCATTCCACCTTGCCTTTTACTTTCCAGCTGGAATAATGGGCACAGAGATGCTTCCCTCATCTATTCCTTGGTTACCCAGTTGCATAGTTTATACACAAAAGTTGGAACAAATGTTTGATTACTTCCCCTTACTTACCTATTTATTTCCAAGGTAATGAATTACTTCCCTATCATCCTCTTAAAGTGACTAATTTGATTTTTCTTAAAAAAAAAAAAATCTGTTGAATTCATAAATTTAAACACATTTAATGAGTTTCAATATATTGCATTTCTTAGTTTCATTGAGTGCAAGGTTCCCTATTTTTGGCCAACAGAAAGCTCTTAAGGTTGGCAGCTGAGCCCTTTTGACAGGATCCTAGTAGTCGTGACAGCATCCTTTCTATTTGATAGGACGAGATTTTCTAGGTTCTTCTTACATTTCCTGCCCTAGAGGTGGAATCAGCCATTTATCAAAATGAACAAAGACAACTATTTGTTTATAGCAAGAAATAATATTTGAAGATCGCAACCTGGGCACTACAGATGCCTCTTATAACTAGATAGTTATTGTTTCTAAACATTTTTAGAATTAAGAAACACACTCATCTTGATATATATGTATATATCATATATATGCTGTAATATATATATAATAAATATATATGATATAATATACATATATTACATCATATATATATCATAATATATATATATAGTAAGTTTGTAATAGTGTCTCCAATTCAAATTCAGAGCTTCAGGATTTTTAATTATCCCTTCCACATCATACATGCATCTCCTTTTTCCATACCAAACACTTTGGTTCTCAAGGACACAATAAATGAGAGAATTAAAATAACCCATTGTTGCTTGTTTTCTTTAACCTACACTTTAACATACACTACACTACCATTGTCGGAATGACAGCACTAACACTGCCATTACCAATCTCCACTACCAATCATGATTGCTAACAATAGTTTTAAGTAGTTGGAGTTTCACTTTTACTTAAGATGTAGAATGCTATATGAGACTATCATTCCCACCCTTACCACCACGACAAAGCCATTTCCTCTACAAAATCCTGATTAACTAATTTGAGTCCATCAGAGATCTGAGAACTCAACACAACCAGGTATAGTGAACTCCAATGATTGAAAGGGCCCTCTGAGAAGAGATGGGACACGCAAAATGCTTTACCTTTAGCAGAACATTAGAGGAAGCTCAGCCACCAGAAAAGGACACAAGGTCAACCATAATTTTAACAACTTCTTAAGTGTCAGTGTGGGTTAGTGTGACAGCATAGGATTGCTGAGAGCTCCAGCAGGAGGGGAGCAGGCCCACGTGCAGAATGAAGAGGAATCCTGCCATTTGGGGGGGGGGGGGGTGAAGGCCCGAAGCTGTTGCAATTGTCAGACGGGGGCAGGTTTGGCAACTGGTCCCTAATTTTTGATGGGGCATGCCTAATAAGCATGTTGATCACAAAAAAGCAGAAGGTAATGCAGAAAAGTTTGGAGGGCAGATGATGGAAATCAAGAGAAAGCCTAAGGAGCAGCAGGGGAGGAATTATATGCATTTCCAAACTCCTGAACCTGACGATCATTATGACTTTTGCCTCATACCTTGACTCCTAAGGTTTTCCTTTAGGTTAATAATGCCACTGCTTTACAAACTTGTCTTTTTGTGATTTACTTTTTCTGTAAACCTTCAGGTGTTTCCATTTAATGAGTTTTTATTGAATATTTTGTGTCAGTCTGAAATTTTCTGTCAGCTTGGCATTTTCACCCTTTTTAGGAGAGTATTCGTTTCCTAATATGAAATTAATAAAGCAGTTTATAAAACAAAAAAAGAAAGAGAGAACTCTGTGAGAACTCTCCTCGATGGCAAAGGTGACAGGCCCTGTCAACGTCTGAAAGTTGACGGAACTACTGAGAAGAGCCTTACTGCACTCTGGACAAGAAAACTTGCCCAGGTTTGTTTCTAATATGAAACAAAAACCACCTGCTACTGAAAGAAGCAAGTTCACTATATTTATCATTATCCTTTGGCCTGTGTTGTTTTCAGGCACTCATTATGATCTCTCAATACAGAGTTTCAAAAGCTATTTAATTTCAGAAAAGTTTTCTGGAATTACAATTCTGAGAATCTGTTCTGTTCCCTTGTTCTGGTTTTCTTTGTGGGGGAAGTGGAGACTCCTGTTGTAGCTATACTAGACCTTCTTTATCTATCTTCCATGTCTGCCATATTCTCCTGAATACTTTTCAGCTCTTCATTTAGTTGGGATTTTTAAAAAAATGGTTCTTCTTTTATCTACTGTTTCCCTTAAGGTATCATCTGTTGTGTTTATTTGCTCTGTGTTCCTTACCATTTAGTTCTCATTCCTAAAAAGGGTGCTATTTTATTTTTACATTATTTCTTAAGTTCTATTTCTGAATTTTTCTAATTCAGATTTCTTTTATTGTTACATCTCTCATCTCATGTTCTTAATGTCTTTTATTCATTTTAAAATAATAGATTACAGTTTTGATCTTCTTTACCCCCCTGCTTTTCTGGCACGTTCTCATTGTCCATCGGGAGGGATGTTATACAAGGTGTCCATAAATTTCATGTGCAATTTAAATAGTTGTAGATTTTAAATTGAACGTGAACTTTATGGAAAACCTTTTTATGCCTTAGTCTCCTTTTTCTTAAAATAAGACTTTTGTGGATTTGATCTGCATTGCTTTTCTGTTGCTCACTTGGATGTGGAATTGATTTTTGCTAATTTTGGGGAGGTGGTTTTCATTACAGAGCTCACTCTTCTGTAGTTTTTATGAGTATTAAAAACATGAAGGTTTTCTTTCTAAAATTTCCTGGTATTTCCCCCTTCCCTATTTTTATCTAAATCTTCTGTTTCCTCATTACTACTGTCTTGGTCTTGCTAAATTCTATTTCACTCCAAGCAATTTTTGCTCAGTGTGGGGCCCTATCCTGAAAGGGAGAATGGGCTGCCAGTTTCAAGATTTTGTAGGGGCTATACTGCCTTAGCATTTCCAGTCCATTTGGAGACCCCTTGCATTCACCCATGGCCACAGTCCATGTCAGTGTCTGCTGCCATTCTCAGGACTGTCCCCTGGGCTTCTCAGAGAATAACCCGTTGGCTATGTGGAGCCCTGCCTTTCTAGGACATCTCAGTGTGCTTGTGGATTCCTTTGCTTCTATAGGGCAGAGATACCGAGTCAACGCACATCTCGTGGTTCTTGGCATCTTCCCCTCACTGATATACATTCTTGGGGGTTAAGAGAATAAGTTCGTTGCCCAGTGTTTTGCAAATGTAGCCCACAGGTTTTATTATTTGTTCCTAGTAGATTTGTGGCCATATCAGAAGCTCTACAAAACATGGTCCTCTGCATATTCTTCTCAGAGTTATCTGTTTATTACTAAATAGCTGCTAAATAATTCCCTGAGAAACTCTGTCTTTGTTAGACATATTTGGTTGAATTACAACTTCCTTTTTTCCCAATTAATCCACCGTTCTGGGGAATTCAATCTTTCACGAGACACTCCCTGGAAGCATACCACTGTGCGCTAGGCCCCGCAGATGCAAAAGTGAGCAAAACTATATGTGGCTGGCCATGAAATAATGACCTGCCAGAAGGAAGGGCCAAGAAGGAAAGGCTGGTAATCACGGACCAGTAAGCCTGGCTTTTCTGGGTAGTACAGAACTGGCTCTTACCCCATGACTTATTTATTTCTTGTGATTTTCTTGGAACATTGTCTGAAAGCCTAGGTGCCTAAGAGAATGGCCCCCTGCCATCACCACCACCCCCTATTATCTTTACTATAATAATGTACCTGGGTAGGTGGATAATCACCATAAGAGGTGCTTTCATATTCTTTCATTTCCTCTTCACCATAACCCTGTGAGTCAGTATCATTATAGGTGATGAAATACAGGTTCAGAGAGAGGAAGGCCAACCAGCTCAAAAAGTGACAGAGCCAGGACCTGAACTTTGGTGAGTCTGAGCCCAAAGCTCTTCTTTTGTCTGTATCCTGCTGTCTCTGCTATTCTTTAGAGTTAGTTTAGGGAGATTTGCAGTAGTTCTCAGCCTAAGAAGGTTTTTACAAGATTCATGATGGCAGACACTAGAAAATGGCTAACCCAATAGCCATCCCACTCCAAAGTCATTCTCCTTTGCCTCCATTTCAGAGCCTGGAATAGGGTAAACCTCATTTTCCCAATATTCCTTACAGATAGGAGTGGCCCTATGACAAAACTTTGGCCATGAGATGAATGTCTATTCAGCATTTTTGGCAAGTGTCTTGCTTTTCTGATAAAAAAGAAAAATGTGCACATGGAGGGCCCTTACCTTTTTATACCTGGCTCTTCAATTGGATGTAGACTTGATGCCTGGTGGTACAGAAGCCTTGTACAGTCATGAGGACCAAGAGAATCACAGAGATGCTGGCCCTGCACCAAGGTTTTATTTAAGGAAATATGAAAGCAACAAGAAAATGCCCTTCTATTTATTTAATCCACTATTACCTAAGGGTATTCACATCCCAAAGTGTTCCAAAGTGATACACTTACCTTTAATCTAGACTTTTAAAACTATCCTCATTCTAAGCAGTAGGAAGCAGTTAAAAACACTATCTTAACTAAAAAGAGTGATTCAGATACAATCCAGCTGAAAGTTCCACTTTGGAAAGATCCTCTTTTCCCCACTCATGCAATGTTTCACTTCATACCGAGCTTCACTGGAGGCAGAGTAGCAGCCACCGTGTCTGAGCAGCCGACAACCATGCGGTTTCTGTTTACTAAGGCATTAGCAGAAACATACACTGAAATACATACCACCATATAATAGATCCCAGATGTGTTATTATAATTTTTAAAGAGAAGTAAAAGACATTTGGAAGAATAAGTAACCAAGGAGCATTTTCTGTCAATCTGACTGGGCCTGGGGGTAACTCATCAGAGAGAAAACAAACAAAACTTGGACTTAAAACATGCTGGGATTAAGATCCTGTTCATTCATTGCTTTCTATCTGTATGAATTTGCCTATTCAGGGCTTTTCATATAAATGAAATAATACAATAAAAAAAAAATCCTGTTCATTTCGTGTGAATTTGGCAAATGACCACTGAGTCTTCCTCAAAGGCCAGGTTACCTATGTTACCTCAATAGCTCTTAATGCCTTTCTGGTTGTTATCCCAGTTTTAAAGACAATTAATTAAAGGACATTTCAAAGGTTGCAGGAGCTCCAGGCCACACAAGACCATCCCTCGGATTTGATCTGAACCTGTCTTACTCTCAAGTCCATATGACTACTGCTGTCAGATATTTCAATAGAAATTACAATGGCGGGAGGGCGGAGCAAGATGGCAGCCGAGTAACAGCTTCCTTGCGGCTGGGCACGGTGAGACTGGGGAGAGAGGACTTCAGGCATCTCTGGCAGGCGGGATCTACCCAGGAACTTCCCCTTGGGGACACAGGGAGACAGCGT
>CAUYRH010043106.1:0-13648 GCA_963574655.1 Perodicticus potto | reverse complement strand
ATTTTTATTTAGTTTCTGTTTAGAGGATCTGTCCAGCGCTGAGGGGTGTTGAAGTCCCCTGTTATTATGGTGTTATAGGATATCATATTGCTCAGACTAAGCAAGGTCTGTTTTAAGAATCTGGGAGCATTTAAATTGGGTGCATAAATATTTAAAATCGAAATGGCTTCTTGTTGTATTTTTCCCTTAACCAATATAAAGTGACCATCATTATCTTTTTTGACTTTAGTTGTTTTAAATCCACATGTATCTGAGAATAAGATTGCAACTCCTCTTTTCTTCTGAGTTCTGTTTGCCTGAAAAATTGACTTCCAACCCTTAACACTAAGTTTTAATTTGTATTTTGATGTGAGGTGTGTTTCCTGCAGACAGAAAATAGATGGCTTTGTGTTTTTTAATCCAGTCAGCCAATCTATGCCTCTTCAGCGGGGAATTCAAGCCATTGACATTTATTGAGATAATTGATAAGTGTGATAGCACTCTATTCATCTTAACTTGTAAAAGTCTTGTCTTATACTTGGGTAGTTTTGTCTTATACATCATTGTGGAAACAAGGTTCTGTCCTATAATTTCTGGGTATTTACTTTGCTGAAGGTCCATTGTTATGGTCAGTGGGTAGGACAGGTTGAAATATTTCCTGAAAAACTGGTCTTATTGTGGCAAATTTCCTCATTGTTTGCATATCAATAAAGGATTTTATTTCTCCATCAATTTTAAAGCTTAGCTTGGCAGGGTATAGAATTCTGGGCTGGAAATTGTTCAGTTTAAGTAGGTTAAAGATAGATGACCATTGTCTTCTGGCTTGAAAAGTTTCATTAGAGAAGTCTGTGGTCACCCTTATAGGTTTGCCCCTGTAGGTCAGTTGGTGCTTACTCCTGGCAGCTTGCAAGATCTTTTCTTTTATCTTGACTTTAGATAACTTCATCACAATGTGCCTTGGAGAAGTTCTATTTGAGTTGAGGTGAACAGGGGACTGATAGTCCTCTGAAAGGAGTATGTCAGAATCTTTGGCGATATTTGGGAGATTTTCATTTATAATATTCTCTAGAATGGTTTCCATTCCTCTGGGGCATTCTTCTTCCCCTTCTGGGATATAACTCATATGTTTGAACTCTGCATAGAGTCACATAATTCTGTCAGTGAACGTTCTGCTTTCTCTCTCTTCTTTTTGGCCTCTTTAAATAACTGAGTTATCTCAAGAGCTTTATTCTCTACCTCTGAGATTCTTTCTTCTGCATGGTCTAATCTGTTGTTGATACTTTCCATTACATCCTTAAGTTCCCTAATTGCTTCAGTTCCTTCAGCTCTGCTATATCCTTTCTATATTCTTCATATCATTCATCTCTTTTTTGATTCTGTTTTTGAATTTCCTTTTGGTTATTATCCACTTTCTCAGCAATTTCTTTCATTGTTTTTTGATTGTTTTCCACTTTCTCAGCAATTTCTTTCATTGCTTTTTGATTTTTTTCCACTTTCTCAGCAATTTCCTTCATTGTTTTCATTATCTTGTTTTTAAATTCCCCTTCTGTCATTTCTCACATTTCTTTATTGGAGGAATCTTCTGCAGTAGCTATCTCACGATCCCTAGAAGGGATTACTCTGGCCTGGGATTTCATGTTGGCAGGATTTTTCTGCTGATTCTTCTTCATGAGTGCTTTCTTGTATCTGTTTCCTTACTCTAATTTTCTTTTCACTTCTTCTTGCTCTTTAAGTTACTGTACTGCTGGCCAAAAGTTTTAATGGTCCTTTTGGTGTGAGACCAGAAGGATGAAAAGGTTGAAGAGCTGGAAGGGAAAAAAGATTTAAAGAAGAGAAAAAAAAAAAAAAAGAAAGAAAGAAAAGGGGGTGAGTAAAGGGAAATATTGACAAAAAGAAGAAAGGCATTGAAAGAAAGAAACAGGAGAAATATAGGTGTGTAGTAGGGTAGTATGGCCCAACCTTAAAGACTCCCACCCAACCTCCAAGGATGCTGGGTTGGGTGATTCCCTTGAGGTCAACAGCTCTTTGACAGCCAGTTCAGACACAATATCCCACCTCCACCAGGTAGAGAGGAAAGACAAAAATACTGTAAATCAAACTGAAACAAACAAGAAAAAAACCGTTATGGGATAAAATTAGGAGGAAAAAAACAAATAATAGGGACAGAAACACTAGCAAAAATGAAATTCTAATTGTTAAAGAAGGCAAAAATGGAAGATTGTATTTAAACTGGAATGGTGGGGGAAAAAAGAGAGAGAAAAAAAATGTCAAGGAAACATGTTGAAATTAAAAACAAAAACAAAAACCAGAACCCCCAAAACCAAGAAACCAAACAGTATATATATCTAGCTAAGTATTGACTGGGCAACAGGTGATCTTCTGAGGTATGAGATGTCAATGACAATGTTGATACAGCTGTATGAGATGGAGACTGGAGGCTCTGCTGATTTTTCAGACCCTGCAGGCTTGGGAGCCAAAATGACTCCTCAGTCTACTCAAAAGACACTCGAAGCCATGAACCTTGGACACGCAGAAGCTTTCCAGGGAAAGCACTTATCCCTGGGATCTCTCCTGACATGGCTGCCTGCTTATCCAATGTGCCAAATCCAGTCTCCCTCTATGCCCCTGAGGGCCACAGCTGTTAAGGTGCCAAAACACTTGGATTTCTGCACTTTCCCAGCATCTCAATCCCAGCCTTTGGGCAGCTCAGTCATTAGATTACTTGCCCAAGGTCTCCTGGCCGATCCTGGTGCTGCAACACACATAGCTGAACGATATTAGCTCCTTTCTGGCTCAGGTGCTCGGTCTGAGGCCCCAGACAACACCTACAGTCATCTGCACACCAAGATCACCCAAGGCAGTTCAACTGAGTGTCCAAGTCCAAAAAAAACAAAACAGCCCCAGGTAAGGCTTTTCCTGCTTGCAATCTCGCTGTTGCTATGGCTACAGCTGCAAGCAGCCTCCAACTGAACAAACACACCTACCACTTGCCAGTTTTCCACTGCTTCTGTCCTCCTGTGGGGTCCAGAAGTCTCTTACTGACCTCCTGTGTCACCAAAGGGAAGCCTCTGGCCAGAGATGCCTGTAGTCTTCTCTCCCCACTCTCACTTTGCCCAGCTGCACAGAAGCTGCTACTCGGTCACCATCTTCAATCAGGTGTCCTATTCATTATTTTATTAAAGAAGATTTTCTCCCCTTTCTCTTTCTCTGCTCCTTCTGGGACTATCATTATGCATACATGCATAAAGGTTTGCTTGATGGTGTCTCCTAAGTCTTCTGGCTTTCTTCATACTTTTCATTCTTTTTTCCTTTTGTTCCGTGAATAAGTAATTTTATTTTATTTTATTTTATTTTTGAGACAGAGTCTCATTATGTCACCCTTGGTAGAGTGCCATGGCTTCACAGCTCACAGCAACCTCCAACTCTTGGGCTTAAGCAGTTCTCTTGCCTCAGCCTCCCAAGTAGCTGGGACTATAGGTGCCCACCACAAGGCATGGCTATTTTTTGGTTGCAGTTGTTTAGCTGGCCTAGGCCAAGTTCCAACCTGCCACCCTTGGTGTATGTGGCTGGTACCATAACCACTGTACTACAGGTGCCAAGCCTGAATAATAATTTTAAATGACTGATCTTTGGGATCACTGATTCTTTCTCCTGCTTGATGGAGTCTATTGCTGAAGCTTTCTATGGAATTTTTCAGTTCAGTCATTATGTTCTTCAGTTTCAGAATTTCTGTTTATTTTTAATGTTTTCTATCTCTTTATTGAACTTCTCATTTTATTCAGTTATTGTTTTCCTGATTTCATTTAGTTGGCTTTCTATCTTCTTTTATAATTCATCAAGCTTCTTTCAGAAAATTATTTTGAACTTTTTTCAGGCAGTTTATAAATATACATTTCTTTAGGATTGGCTATTGATTTCTATTTTTTTCCTGTGGAGGTATCAGATTTCCCTGATCATTCATGTTCCTTATGGCCTTGCATTGGTATCTGCTCATTTGAAGAAGTGGATATTTCTTATAAGCTTTAAGAGGACAGGGAAATCCTTCTACCAGTCAACTTATTTAGAGATTCTAGGCAAGCCAATTGGCAATGTCCATGAGTGAGCTTGTTGCTGGATTCTTTCAGTGCTACCTGGGTCAGGGCCTGTGGCCCAGGCACCTGAATCCATAATAGTGGCCTCATGCTTTAGCCTATGTGGGAAGGGTCCACTGGGTTGTATTTTGAACTTGGATCCAGATAGGTGGGCCTAGATTCTAAGTCTGTGGGTGTGGACTGGATCCTGGGTCTGAGGAGGCTTTTCTGGTACCAGGGCCCACTGAGGTGGACGTGGTGACTTAGTCTGTAGGGATAAGCCTGCATCCAGAATCCACGGGGGCAGGTCTGGAGCCTGGCTACACGTGGGCCAATCTGATATAGAGGTGGGCCTTAAGCCTAAATCCACAGGCTCTCACCTAGAGCTCAGCAAGCTTGGAGCCTGGATCCATGGGGATGGGCATGATACTAAGTCTACTGGGACCAGCTATGCACCAGAGTCCTTTAGGACAGGCTTGGTACCTTATTCCATTGAGGCAAGCCTAGTAGCTAAGACCATGAAGACAAGTCTGGAATTAAAGTCCATGAGTAAGGCCTTGTGCTGAAGTAGCCCTGAAACCTGCAATTGTAGGGGCTACTATCCTGAGGTTTAAAACTGTGTGTGCCAGCCTAGCTCTAGATTAGCTTGGAGTCAGGGGTCATATGAGTGGCCTGGAGCCTGGGGCCACACGGACTATCCTAGTGCAGGTGTTGGCCTTTTGCCTATGGCTGCAGTGTCCGGGTTGGTCCTGTGGTGATCCTGGAGCCTGAACCATTGGGGATGAAGCCTCATACTGAGTCCATGGGGGTCACTCTGGCTCTGGGATTCACTGGGACAGTCCTGATACCTGATTCCTTGGAGGGAGAGCAGGTGTCTGAGACTATGAGGATGGTACTGGAGCCTGGGGCAAAAGAGCTGGCCTGGTGCCAAGATTCACTGGTGGGAGCCTGGTGCTGGAGTCCATCAAAGTTGGGTGCCTCGGTCTTTTTCCTTCCCCTGTGCAGAGAGTGTCTCTTTCTGTACTATGCTATGCAAACTTGGGGTAGATATTACATAGGTAATGTGAAACTCTCCTTCCCCGCTCTTCAATGTGCCTTTTTTAATTTATGTACTCTACCCAGGTGCTGTAATCCTCCCACAGCAGGATTCCTTAGCTCCTGTGAAAGTATTTTCATTCATGGATGGTTGTTCAAATTTATTTTTCTCTAAGCAGATGAGTTCTAAAACTCTTATTGTACCATTTCATTGAAATCACTTAAAAATTGAAATTTTGTCTTATGATGCTGATTTATGGATATCTTTACAGAACCCAGCCTTATAAAGAGTCAGGGAATGAACACATTCCAAGCAGAGGAAATAGCAATTGATGGAGAAACTTAGTGATTTCAAAAAAACTGAAATGATGAATGTAGATCTCCAAATTATAGAGAATTAAAAGTGATAAAGAGACCAGAATAGATAATGGTGGAGATGTAATGGGAGGGTATACAGCCATACATGACCTTGAATGTCATGATTTGTAGGTTAAATAATGTTTGGTTTAGTATGTTATTTTTTAACATCAAAACTTACCCAATCATTTCAAAAGTTGCCAGGTGACAAAAGCAATTATTTTTAGTAGAGATGGGGTCTCATTCTTGCTCAGGTTGGTCTCCAACTTCTGAGCTCAAGTGATCTACTGGTCTCAGCCTCCCAGAGTGTTAGGCGTGAGCCCCTGCACCAAGGCTACTTTAATTTTTTGGTGCCAGTCATCACAAGATAATTATATTTATTTCACTATGCTGACTGACCAGTTCACAAATTCTTCTTAAAGTTTACTTCAGGTTTAAGACCAAGTTAAGGAAAAAATGTGACCACCTGAAAGATGATCTTCAGTCAATAAATGGAGGTGGGGGCTCGGCACCTGTGGCTCAAGCAACTAAGGCGCCAGCCACATACACCTAAGCTGGCGGGTTCAAATCCAGCCTGGGTCCACCAAACAACAATGACAGTAGCAACCAAAAAATGGCTGGGCATTGTGGTATGCGCCTGTAGTCCCAGCTATTTGGGAGGCGGAGGCAAGAGACTCACTTGAGCCCAGGAATTGGAGGTTGCTGTGAGCTGTGATGCCATGGCACTCTATCCAGGGTGACAGCTTGAGGCTCTGTCTCAAATAAATAAATAAATAAATAAATAAATAAATAAATAAATAAATAAAGGTGGGGAAAGAAACGAAAAGAAAAAATGATGTCCTTTTCATGTATTTTCAGACCACACACTTTAGCTAGTGCTTCCTACAACTGTTGTGGTCAAATTAGACACACAGCTAAGGGTCATGAAGCTGTGGACAAATGGCTATTGATCTTACTTGCCCTTTTCTAAACTTTCTCACTTTCTCAGAGTTTTCTTTGGTTCTGGCCTTATTTTTTTCAGAGGACTGGGTTAAGTGTTTTGGCTAATATGGCTGCACACAGAAACTCTTTAGGGTTCAATAAAAATTACTCACTTTGGGTACAGTGTTAAAATCAAAACAGTGAGCAAGATTTTACAGTTCTGGTCATCTGTGCTCAGAAAGACAGACCTGATCTTTTATTCAAAATACCATTTTGATTTCATTTTTCTCTTCAAAGATTTAAGCTTCATAATATGACAAAATCTGATGATTTTTAAGATTTCATGTCTTGTTCTAACATTTCCCAATTTGTTGGTAACAGCCTGTGCGGAAATCTTGGTTTCCCTATACTTTGTCCTACATGTTCTTAGATCTTTCTTTTTGTATTACATTTAATGTCACTTGACCTGATTAAACAAAGTTCAGAAGCCTTAAATAAATCGTAAGTAAATTGAATAAAATTACGATCTATTCTCTCAAATTTGGATTTTCTTTCTCCAGTTAAAATTGCTAACATTTTCATAACAGTATAATAGAGAAAGCAATTTTATAAGAAGGGAGTTCTTTTGTCAAATCACACATCTTCACAAATGTGAAACCATGCCCAAAGCATGCACACTTTCCCTTAGACTAAGGTTCTTTGGAATTATGTATAAGGAATCCTCACAGTATAAAGCACTGTAAGCATGTTGGCCAGACTGCTTTAATTGGTACTTTATTACACATATAGGATGGACATAAAGTTCCTGTGCAATTTAAAATAGTTTAACATAGTAAATTGCACACGAACTTTATGTCCACCCTGTATATCAACTGACTACCCAAATGTGTCTATGAAAGACAGATTAGAATTTGTTAGTCATTATAAATGAAGTTTTTCTCTTTATCTTTCTCTGATTACTATAGAAACTTTCTCTTAGTTTACTTTGGAAGAAAACGAAAACCTACATTAAAAACAAAAGAGTTTTTTTTTTAATATACTATATACCCCTGAGCAAATGCATCATAGGAAAAATGTTAATTATAAATGAGCTGTCATTCCCACCCTAACATTTAATTTATCTGAACACAAACTTTTAGCAGCCAAGCTCAAAGATAATGCTAATTTTTTATAACCATGAATAGTTAATGCTAGAAAAACTGTCATTTTGTTTTAAAATATTCCCTAGAATGTAGTATTTCATTTCTATGACATTTCATAAGAATACAAAAATGCATACCTCCTGATATTTATAACAAAAAAAAATCCTTCAGGTGTGATATTTTGGCAGAAATAAAGCAGAACATTCCAACTTTTGAATAAATTAATTTTAAATGTTTTTTCTACAGTTAAAAAATAAAACAAAAATTCTGATGTCAGACAAGAGCCATGTTAAATTGGTTCCACATTCTCTCTTGATTACTCACTTCATTGTTTTCTTTTCTTTTCTTTTTTTTTTTTTTGTAGAGACAGAGTTGCACTTTATCGCCCTCGGTGGGTTGCCGTGGTGTCACACAGCTCACAGCAACCTCCAACTCCTGGGTTTAGGCAATTCTCTTGCCTCAGCCTCCCGAGTAGCTGGGACTACATTCATTGTATTCTTATTGAAGGAAAAGTTTATCAGTGAAAACTTGCTAATATTTCTATACAAGTTGAAGTCATCTCTTGAACTTAAAAAAATTTAAATCAGTATTCCATCAGTAATTTACAAAAATGCAACTAGAGTTATACCAGTATACTTCTGTATCTGTGGTTTGACTTTTGTTATAATTTCCAACCTTCCTGTATGCCTGGAGATGGTTTGCATGAGTATATGTCTTATCATAACTATTATTAGAACCCACAATCACCACTTTAAAATGGATTCATGCATCTTTTCTTTATATTCCCTATGATATCATTTGTACCAAACACATGCTTTTTAGCAGAATGATCAACATAATTCATATTAAAATTATCACTCAGTTTTATTATAGTTCTAGCCACTAATATCTTTAGCAAAATGTGAAATATGTCTGAGCCTCTAACAATTATGTAGTGAACATCAAGTATATGTAGGACAGTAATTTTGTCTCTGTACTGGTGTGGAAAAGTAGGAACAGTCTAAAATAGCTGGAGGACTTAGTAAGTGATATATTTTTTTTCACGGATTTAAGTGCTAAACTGGAAATTCTGGGATTTATTTAGCAATTCATGCTTAGTAGATTGTCCTAAGAAGCAGTATTAAAGGGGAAAACTATTTGGCAGCACTGTATACATTAGATTAGAAGGATCACCTAACTGGAGGGTGGGTTAGTGAAGGAATTCTCATAATCATTTAGCTCAATGTGTGGTGGAGAGAGCTTCAGTAAAGACTATTTTCAAAAACTAAATGTGAGGAAAAGTAGCAGAATTATATATGAGTATTCTGTACTCCTTTAAAGACATAGGTTATAGGACTTTCGGAAAAAAATCATTTTATTTCTGGAAAGTCACTGTGGTTCATTCTGTATTTCAGTCTATTTCACACTGAATAGTCAATGTCTTCATTGTATAGTGTCTAGATTTCAGTGCAGAACCCCCTCCCCCAGACTTGCCTTTAAGCCACTGAACTGAGCCAAAATGCTAGAGATTGTAATTAGGTTCAGTATCCTTTTATTTATTTATTTTTTCCAGTATCCTTTTATATAGAGAAACATCGAGTATTTTCCTGAAATAATTCATTCATTCAAATAAAGTCTTTATTATTCACTGCCTCCCTCCTCTCACTCGCACCTCTTTCAAACTTCCTAATATGGGTGAATATTGGCCCCAACCTTCCATGTGCACAGATCAGAAGGTCTTACAGTCAGCATTGACTCCTTTTCCTCTAAGTCTGCACGTCCAACCTCTCAGCATACCCTTGAAGATCTATATTGAAACCACCTGGATTGTTGTAGCCTCCAAAATAATCTTACTGCTTTAGTCTTTGCTAGAAAATTCTCCAAGAAGCAGCCTCTGTGTTCTTTTATATAAAAAAAAAACAAACATGTGTTTTAAAGTAGAAGAAAACCGAAAGTTATTTTCATGCTGTAGAAGACCTTTGGTGATCTGCCACTAGTTACCCATAGTTTGCTATCTCACTACATTCAAGTTCCTGCCCTAATGGCTTGTCAGGAAGGCCTTCTACGGCTAGTCTTGGTAAAGTTGACAGTCCTCACACATGGAATGATTCTCTCAATTGTAATTCTACCTCTTCTCCATTTGACTTCTAATGCATTGATGCTTTTTATTTATAATTGTCTCCCCACATTGGAACAGAGCTCCTTGGAAGCACTGACTTCTGTTCACAGCCATGTCCTCTTGATCAAGAACATCTTAACCCATAAAGTTGTTCAACAATTACTAGCTTATTCTCTCAATAAGTGTTTTGGACTGGGCATGATGCTTGAGTCACAGTGGTGAACAAAGCAGATCTGGGTTTAACCTCAAAGAAGCACATGATTTATTCAGAGACCTACTTTAATCAAATACATAAATAGAGACAAAATTAAACCTAGGTTAGTATTTAAAGGAATGACATAAGACTCCTTGGAAGCATAAAATAGAAGGGCCTGACTTACTGTAGGGACTCAAAATTACTTCTCTAAGGAGTTACATTTGAGCTGAGGCCTGAAGAATGACAGGAAATTAATGTGTGAATTTTTTTGTAGTGAGAAAAGAAATTCAGAAAATAGAAAGCAAAATTGCTGTGGGGAGGGGGGAGACCAAGGTGTGTCTGCCTGAGGAAAGTTTGGTGTGATACAATGAACAGAGGATGAGGATCCTTGGGTGTGGTTAATCTGGAGAGAAGGACAAATCATGTGAGGTTTTGACTCTGTCTTATAGGAATTGATATAATCCTAAATGATTGACACAACTGGAATAATCAAAACTGTTTGTGTTTATTTTTATTTTTTTTGAGATAGAATCTCACTCTATTGCCCAGGCGAGGGTGCCATGGCATCAGCCTAGCTCACAGAAACCTCAAACTCCTGGGCTCACACTATCCTCTTGCCTCAGCCTCACAAGTAGCTGTGACTACAGGTGTCCACCTTACAATCCCAGCTAATTTTTCCAATTTTAGTAGATACAGGGTCTCACTGTTGCTCAGACTGGTTGCCAACTCCTGAGCTCAAGTGATACTCCTGCCTCAGCCTCCCAGAGTTCTAGGATTACAGGCTTGAGCCACCATGTCTGGCCAGTTGGCACTGCTTTAAACATGTGGTTGGCAGGATAAGGTTTTCATCTCAAAAATAATTTTGGATACATTGAGGTTAATTAGCATGAAATGATCAACAGTATGTGTATCCCTGGAGGCAATGGTGGCTATAGAGCAAATATAGATCAGCTCTAGAGGTAGAGCTGAGGGGTTGAGTAGACACAAGTGTGTGGAAGACAGAAAAGTCAGGAATGTGTCATGGGTTGCTCATCTGCAAAGGTGGGGGTCATTTTTCACACTTTTTGAAATTTAGAATGGTTACCAATATGGGTTGAGAGGAGAAATGATGAGTTTGGTTACATTTATCTACTTTTCTCATGCTTTTCCTCAGGTTTTTAGTCTATTTTACTGTTCTTGGAGAAACTTTGATCTCTGAATTATAAAAATGTGCTTGGTAAAATGCTTTTGCTAAATTTGAGAAGTTGATAATGAGACTGTATTTTTTTCCTAACAGAATAGTTCAAAACTGTTCTTAAATATTATCTTCAAAAATGTTCTTTTTAACCTTACTTTTCTTTTGTTATACTGCAAAATAGTAATTTACTTATGCTTATCTTCATAACCGAGTGGGAGAATTTGAAACTTAAGATGACTTCCTTTTTTTTTTAGAGACAGAGTCTCAGTTTGTCACCCTCAGTAGAGTGCCATGGCGTCACAGCTTACAGCAACCTCCAGCTCTTGGACTTAGGCAATTCTCTTGCCTCAGTCTCCCGGGTAGCTGAGACTACAGGTGCCCACCACAACACCTGACTGGTTTTTTTTTTGCAGTTCAGCTGGGGCTGGGTTGGAACCCACCACTCTCGGCATATGGATGCCTGTGCCCTACTCACTGAGCCACAGGTGCCGCCCCTCAAGACGACTTTTAAAAATATTATTTGTCATCAAGAGAAGTAATCTTTAAAATATGAACAAGTAATAAGCTGTCTTAAAATAGTTCTATATAAATTTTTTTTATTTTAATTATTAGATTGTCATCATTACAATGAGAAAATCTTGTATTAGTCAACCTGAGGCATAAATTCTGGCACTTAAAATATGAACAAGTAAATAGCAAAATAATAGTAAATAGTAAAAAGCAGATGAAAAGTAAAATGACTTTCCATTTAAATTCAGGTAGAAGCATCTTAAGTGATTTTGAGAAGGTGGTAGTGATTGGGCTTGTCCATAAAATGTTTACTTAAACATTTATGAAAAATAAAACACTAAATCAAATGCTTACACTTTTAAGTTAGTGATAACCAAAATACCTGAATAATTATAAAGGATTTTTATCTTATATCTCCATGACTTTGGCTCCATGAAAATAGTCACAGATATAAACATCATGGCCTTGTCATAAAATAAAGTGATATTTACCTTTTAGTTCAAATTGTTGAATGAAAGAAAAACAATAAATATAAGGTTACTTCAGAAAAAATAATATGTCAAAAAGATATATTTTAAAAATCTTGCACAATTTTTAATTAGGAGAAAAGTAGAAGTGACTTTTCTCTGACCCAGAGCCACTTGCAAAAGTTCTAGGGAGATTAAAAAGAAATTATCTTTTCTGAGGATAACTTCCTCTGAAGTAAGTCTAACACAGAAAATTATTCAAATTCACTCTGACTTAGATATTTAGTGACTCAGAGATGACATTCCATCCTGTGTGTGAGACAAGATGAATGATGTCTCCAAGCAACTATAATAGAAAAATGAATCACTTATTTCTGGATAAAATAATGAGAATCAATATAAAATGACACACAGGATTCTCATGCTTTGTATTTGTGTAAATTCTGTTCCTTTACCTCTATGAATTAACACATTTGCAAAGACTGCTGAAAAGAATGTATACGGTCATCATTTTGTTCTTATATGAAGATTACTTCTGAGAAATTATCTACCAAAACATTTTAATAGGTATGTCATATTTTAGTTGTTTTTAAAAATATTTTTTCCATAAACTTCTGTTCTAAGATCATATTTCATTCAGAAACTAAAAGTATTTGTTAATAATAATCCGGATAGAGATGTTACTTTTTTTTTGTTAAGTCATTTGTACATAGATCATGAATACATTTATGCCATTGTGAGAATCAATGTGTCAATTATTTATACAAATTGGAGTGCTTACATCCCACTAATTAACATAGCCATCACTTCATTTACCGAATTACAAATAAAGATATTTGTGTTCTACACCTGATAGATCAAACTTGTACTTGCAATATGCTTCATAGATGTGGTCCTCCTACTAACCCTCCCTCTATCAACCCACCCTTCTGCCTTCCCATCCCACTCCCCTTCCTTCCTTCATCCTTGGCTATAGTTGTGATTCATCTTTCATATGAAAGTGTGAGAGATTATAAATTGGTTTCATAGCAGTACTAAGTACATTGGATATTTTTTTTCCATTCCTGAGATACTTTAGTAAGAGGAATATTTTACAGCTCCATCCATGTAAACATAAAAGAGGTAAAGTCTCCATTTTTTTATTGCTGCATAGTATTCCATGGTATACATATACCACAATGTATTAATCCATTCATGAGTGGAGGGGCACTTGGGCTTCTTCCATGACTCGGTAATTATGAATTGAGCTGCAATGAATAATCTGGTGCAAACATCTTTCTTGCCAAATGATTTTTGGTCTTTTGAATATACACCTAGTAGAGGAATTGCAGGATCAAATGGCAGGTCTACATTTAGATCCCTGAGTGTTCTCCAAACTTCTTTCCGAAAGGAACTTACTAGGCTGCATTCCCACCAGCAGTGGAGAAGTGTTCCCCTTTAATCACATCCACACCAACATCTGTAGTTTTGAGATTTTGTGATGTGGGCTACTCTTACTGGGGTTAGATGATATCTCAAGGTGGTTTTGGTTTGCATTTCTCTGATGATTAAATATGATGAGCATTTTTTCATGTGTCTGTAGACCATGTGCCTGTCTTCTTCAGAGAAGCTTCTGTTCATGTCTCTTGCCCACAATGAAATGGGATCACTTGTTTTTTTTCTCATTAATAAGTTTGAGTTCTCTGTGGATTCTAAT
>CAUYRH010043103.1:0-12744 GCA_963574655.1 Perodicticus potto | reverse complement strand
TTAGGATGAAATGTTCTGTAGATGTCTGTTAAATCCAGTTGTTGAATGGTTAAGTTTAAATCTAAAATTTCTTTACTTAGCTTCTTTTTGGAGGATCTATCCAACACTGCTAAAGGAGTATTAAAATCTCCAACTACTATGTAGTTGGAGGAAATCAAGTTACTCATGTCTATTAGAGTTTTTCTTATAAACTGAGGCACATACTGGTTGGATGCATAAATATTAATAATTGAAATCTCATCATATTGAGTAGTACCTTGAACAAATATGAAATGTCTGTCTTTATTCTTCCTTACTTTGGTTGGTTTAAAGCCTATTGTATCTGTGTATAAGATTGCAACATCTGCTTTTTTCTGTTTTCCATTTGCCTGGAATATAGATGACCATCCCTTCACCTTGAGTCTAAATTTATCTTTTAAGCTAAGTTGAGATTCTTGTATGTAGCAGACATCTGGCCTGAGTTTTTGTATCCAGTCAGCCAACCTGTGCCTCTTTAGAGGACAATTTAAACCATTCACATTAATTGAAAACAATGATAAGTCTTTAGAAAGTCCAGTGGACATTTTTAATCCTTTCATCACTGTGGAAGTTGAAATTTGATAAAAAGTTTCTGTGAGTTTACTTTTGTGGTGGAGGATTACACTGGTCATTATGGAGGATAGGTCTGAGAATATCCTGGAGGGCTGGTTTAGTTACAGCAAATTTCTTCAACATGTGGATGTCATTAAATTATTTAATTTTTCCATCATAAATGAAACTCAGTTTAGCCTGTTACAGGATCCTGGGTTGAAAGTTTTTTTGTTTTAGGAGATTAAAAGTCGATGACCATTCTTTTCTAGCTTGAAAGGTTTGATCAGAGAGATCTGCTGTTATTCTAATATTCTTCCCCTTGTAGGTAATGGATTTCTTACGTCTGGCTGCTTTCAGAACTTTCTCCTTCATATTAACTTTAGTGAAGTTAATTATGATGTGCCTGGGGGATTTCTTATTAGGGTTGAGTTGTGCTAGGGTTCTGAAACTGTCTGCTATCTGAATTTCAGAATCTCTTGGCATGTCTGGAAAGTTCTCTTTCATAATCTCATAAAGAAGAGATCTGGGCTTTGTGATGCCACTTCATCGTTTTCAGGTATCCCTACAAGGCGAATATTGTTTTTCTTGGAGTCATCCCAGAGCTGTTTGAGAGAATGATCCGTTTTTGCCTTCCATTTCTCTTCTCTCTTGGAAGTTTGGGAGTGTTCGAAAGCTGTGTTTTCCATGTCAGAAATCCTTTCTTCTGCTTGCTCCACTCTGTTACTGAGGATTCTACTATATTTATCAGATCTTTGAGGGCTGAAACTTCTTTCCTCAATGTGTCAAAATCTTTGGTCATTTTGTCTTTGAATTTGTTCAATTCTTGAGACATCTTTTGGGTCCTCTTTTGGATTACTGCTTGAAATTCTAATTCCATCTTTTCCTCCATTCCAATGATCTTTTTTGCTATCCAGAGTCTGAATTCAACTTCAGACATCTCAGCCATTTGCTTATGCAGGGGATTTTGTGCTGTATCTATCTTGTCATTCCTTGGGAGAGTTGATCTACTCTGATTATTCATATTGCCAGAGTTTTTCTGTTGCTTCTGCCTCATGATTATTTTTCACTGTTGCCTATGACTGTCCTCAGAGTTGGGGAGGTGTCTCTCCCAGATCAGACCCCAGCAGCATCACTCTGTTCTTGCTGGATCTTTGTAGGGAGTGACCCTGTGTAGCTCCTCTGGGACAGCTCCGGAGTGTGGCATGCCCAGATCAAGCAGCAGGGCATGGGATGGGGCACCTGGTGACCTTTGCAAAGGGAGCCTGTGCCTCCCACAGTCTCTGGCTGGGAGGAGGCCTCCAGAGGGAGGGCACGGGTCGCGCAGCCTCCTGAGTCCCTGTCCAGATAGGCAGGGCTAGTGTGTAGGCAGAGAGGGTAGAGGAGGAGGCGGGTTGTGTGGCTCCTGGAGTTCCTGGCCTGGGCAGGCAGGCAGAGGCCTGGCAGGTTTCTGGCAGAGTCCCTGACCAGTGTAGGTGGCAGGAGGAAGCCTGGTGCAGGGGTCCCAGCAGAGTCCCTGGCCACAGCAGGCTAGGAGGTGAGCTGAGGCCCGGCAGAGTCCCTGGCTGCTGCAAGCAGAGGGCTGAGTTCTGGAGGGCGTGAATCAGAGCTGCTTGCGAGTCCTGGCAGGTGGCAGGCCAAGGCACCGATCAGCTCCGCACAGGAGTCCCAGCAGACTTCCTGGCCGCTGCTGGCAGTGGGCCAAGGCCCAGTAGGGTGCCAATTGGGGCGTGCGGGGGTCCTGGTGGAGTGGAGTTCCTGGCTGCTGTGGGCTGTGGACCTGGGGCACGGATTAGGGCCAGGTGGGGGTCCCAGTGGGCGGCAGGCCGAGGCTGGGCGGGGCACAGTTTGGCACCAGATGGGAGTTCCGGCGGAGTTCCTGGCCACTGCTGCCAGTGGGCCAAGGCCCCAGGGGGTCCCAATAGGGGCAGTATGGGGTTCCCGACAGACTTTTTGGCCACTGCGGGGGGTGGGCTGAGGCCCAGTGAGGCACAGATCAGAGCCACGCGGGGGTCCCAGTGGCGTCCCTGGCCTGGGGGCTGGCGGAGGCTTAGTGAGGGCCCCAGAGTCTTTTACCTGGTGGGCCGCCTGGTCCAGCAGATAGGGAGGGTGTGCACTTGTCAAGTCCTCCTCCCTCAGTTTCAGCAGAGGTCAGGCTTCTGGTGCGTCAGGTAAGTGGGGAAGGGTGTCCTAGAAGTTTGGAATGGCAGCAAACTTTAGTTTAGTCTTTGTGTCTAAAGCTTGGTTTCTTGAAGTCGCAGCTTGCCTCAGAGATGACCTACAGTTATCACTTCTCTCTCTCTCTCGGCTGGGCTTCCAGTCTTCAGCTCAATTGGGCAATTTCTGGAGGTTGTCTTTCCTTTTGGACAGGAGCCTCTGTTGGAAGCTGCTTCCAATCGGCCATCTTGCCCCTCCCTCTGGGCTGTGTTTCTTAAGCTCAGTCCTCTACTCTCCTGACTCTATGAAAATCCATCCAGATACATTGTAAAGATAAACTTGATAAATAAGTTATTCTGGACAAATTGAGTTAAATAGATTATAATATCTTTCACAAAGATTATTTTGGAATGTTATGACAGGTTGCTTGCCCCGCTGTATATATTGTCTAACATGTAATTCTGAAATATGGGGTGCACCTTAATTGGAAAGCATGAAAGTCTATGTGAGATGGCATTTATTACATCTTTAGTCATGCCAGAGGCTCTTTCCCAAAAAAGATTTATTCTTAAATCTTTTAAATTTTTATAAAGATTTTAATTTTTATTTAAAACTCAAACAGCAGACTGTTCTTTGAGGTTTGAGTTGAGCACTACTCATTGTTTTTGAATGGGCACATATGAAATTCTTTATCAAGAGCAACATGGCTTTTTAGGTGTTGTCAAAAAACACCTAAGAAACAATATACCTCTTAAAACCATGGGCTTGCCATACAGTAAAAAATGAAAGAGTGCTTCTTAGATTAGGGTTAATTTTATGGCCAAATGGAGTGCCCTGCTGCTTTGAACCCTGTGGTTGACAGTTTATTACATAGGAACAAAGGGGTAGGTTTGTAAATTTATATAATGATGGCAATAACTTAAAACAAATATGAGGAGCCATCATGCTTTGACAGTTGAAGGCTTTTTCCCAAGAAGGAAGGCTGCCACTTCCTCTCTCCCTCGCACTACTGTACAGCCATCACCACCATCCATCTCCAGAACTTTTTCATCCTCCTAATCTCAAACTCCGTCCCTGTGAAATACCAACTCCCCCTCCTCCTGGCAACCTCCATGCTGTCCAACCTGTCCCCATGATGAAGATGACACTCAGGACCTCACGTGAGTAGAGTCATACAATGTTTGGCCTGTGTGACTGGTTTATTTGAAATGACGTAATGTCCTCAAGGTTTATCTATACTTAGAGTGAGTGTTCAGAAGCTTATTTCTTTTCAAGGCTGAATAATATTCCGTATTGATTATCTATTCATTGGCCATTGGACATTAGGGTGAAAACAGAATTTTTATATTACTAGCTCAAATGTGGACAAGACTTTTCCATTTATGCATCAGCTGATAATATAAAAAGTCAGTGTAGAATTTAGAACAAGAACATTTAATCAAGACTTTGCCCAACTCCTGTAATCCAGCAGAAAAAAAATAGATGATGAAATACAAAAGTAAGTAGGCAAATAGTGTGTGTTTAGGTAACACCAAAGATGTAAATAGGAGCGTCATTCCTCCCCCAGACCTTTTTTTTTTTGCTGTTGTTCTGGAAGAATATTTGGGATATGAAGTCTACATTTCAAAAATAGAATTTATGGGTCTAGTCATCTTAACAGAGAGCATAAATGCCAAAACAGCCTCTATGAGTCATTTCTTGGATTCTAAATGGAATTTGTTTCAAACAGGAGTTTTCTCCTCTTTGAGGTTTGTTTTAAGAAGTTCCAAGAGCAAACAGCAAAATAACAGAACGCCTGGAGCCACACAGTTCTCTAAGCAGCCCTTCAAAATAGCAGCCCTGATGTCAGGAGCCTGGGCCAGTGGTCCTCCCCTTGGTCAGCAGAACACGCCAGGTCTCCTTTATATTGAAGAAAACTGGATGCTGAGGAAGGGGTCAAGGTCAAGGCCTGTGGGGAAGGGGAGTGCAGAAAGGAGACAAAGGGCAAAGGGTCTAGAGGCTTCTGAAAGACATGCCTGTTTTTGGAAAGATACCCCATCCAGTAGCACCAGGATGATTTTACTAATTTTTCTTTAAAATGTTCTGTTTTCACAGAACATCACTAAATGTGTTATTGATTGTCCTTACCCAGCCCCTGTGCCTGGGGAAGAAAACCTCCCCAGGGAGGATAATCAAGCCCAGGTCTACACTCCCACAAATACTACAGTGAATCCTGGGCGGTGTCTGTGGCTCAAAGGAGTAGGGCGCTGGCCCCATATGCTGGAGGTGGAGGGTTCAAACCAAGCCCCAGCCAAAAACTGCAAAAACTACAAAACAAACAAATAAAAAACTACAGTGAATCAGGGCGAGTCCCCGCCCATGACTCTGGGTCCTCCACACCACAGAATCAGGGTATTGGTGTGGGCCAATGGTGACGCCAACACCACCTCCTTCTTCTGTGATCAAGTCAATTTGGAGATCAAATAAATAGGGAAATGCTGGGATAACCAATGGCCAATGTCCTGGGTGGTGATTATCCATATATATATATATATATATATACACACTGCAGGGCACCAGAACGTCAATGTGTAATGGGACTCTTCAGGACATGGATAGGGGGTGACATGTTTTCCAAATGTATTTAACCATCAGATGCTCATCTCAGGGAGCATCTCCTTGGAACAGTGTCCTCAGAACGCTCCTAAGAGAACCTGAATTTGGGTACACCTGTTAAATTCAGTAAATCAGTATGGTGCCCAGCACATCATAGGTCATCAATAAAATCTTAAAAGTGTTTCTGAGACCACATGTTATGCGCACCAATAACCCCAGGCTTTCTTTCCTACCCTATGCTCAGCCCCTCCCCCTTCTGTAAAGCCAGCTTGGTCTTGACCTTGTGCTGTAAGGAAAAGAAAGGACAGGGGTGCTGGGGAGGGAGAATCTGGTGGGGGATTTTCCATGGAAAGGTTTGGGAACTACTGATGGATAAAGAGGGAGACACAAAGCAAGAGAGTGTCCTGGGAGAATGTGCAGAAGTTTTTTGGAGAGAAGAAGAGAATCCCGAAGAACCAACAGGTGAGATGCAGAGAAATGGACGGAGCTGGAGGGTGGGAGAGGGCGAGTGGCGTCGTGATGCAATGTCCCTGCGGCCTTTTCGAGAGACTTCAGTGGAGGCAGTTACCTCTGCTTTATTCTTTGGCTGCTACCTTGTTGGGTTTGTTTGTTTTTATTTGATTTTGAAGAAGCTTGCTCAAGTTTTCATTTTATTTTATTTTTGAAATTGTTTTATTTTTAATTATTATGGATTCATAATCGTTGTGCATAGTTGTGGGGTACATGTGATATTGGGATGCAGGCACAAAACATGCGATGACCAAGTCAAGGTAACTGAGGTATCCATCACTTTAAGCATTTATCATATCTTTGTGTTAGGAACATTCCAATTCCACTCTTCAGTTATTTTGAAATATCAAAACAAATCATCTGTTAACTGTTGTGCTACCAAACACTGGGTCTTTTCCTTCTAGCTAACTGTATTTTTGTCCCCATTAGCCATCCTTTTTTTATCAGTGCCTCCCCACTCCCCTTCCCAGCCTCTGGTTACTCATGTTTTCATAGATCAATTTTGTTTTTTAACTACCCCATATGAGCGAGAACATGTGATACTTGTCTTTCTGTGTCACTTAACATAATGTCCTCAGTTTCATCTATGTTGCAAGTGACAGGATTTCATTATCTTCTGTGACTGAATAATATTCCATCAGGCGCTGTGCCGCGGCTGGCTTCAGGGTGCTGGCAAATCAACCCAACTTACTGCAGGCTTACTGATAAGAATAGCAACTCTTTGCTGTTATTCTTATCCCTATCTACCCATTCATCTTCTTGCCTGCCATCCCTAGGACAGGATGCTGGAGCTGGGACCATGGAGAAGGGTTTATCATGTTGAATGAGGACAGTTCACTGCTCACCTTGGCTGAGATGAATGCCACCCAAAGACCCCCGTCTCTAAACTGTAGTGAAGAACTGGCCAAGGAAACCCACACCCAAACAATCCAAGGGATTCGTCTTAAACAGCAAGGGAAACATTAGTTTCTGGTAGGTGAACCTGACTGCAGGGGTTAGAGCAGACCCCACCCCCAGTTTCCAGCACTAAGTGGCACCCTGGAGGCCTCTTCTGCCCAACTTTAACGAATCAGATCAGCGCTGTTTACTGCTTCCGATTTCTCCTCAAAGCCTCTCTGCAGTTGACTTGAAGTCCTGTTTTGAAATTACTCCCCAAAGTGCAAAAGGAATTGTTTCTCGCCTTCTTTCTTCAAGAGACTGACAAATCTAGGATCTGATAAGCAGGATTGATGATTAAACCTAACTAGCTGGCTGTTGGGAGAGCTTTGATTTGCCCTGACAAAGGCTCTTTGAGCTTGGTTGAAAACCAGAATCTGTTTGTGTTTGTCTCTGGCTCTTCTGCTAGAGATCTTGACTTACGTCTCAAAGGCACTGAGATTTGCCAGAAGGTTCTACAGATTGAGATGACCCACAGAGGGTGTGGATGAAAGAGTGGTGACTGGTGATGGTGACAGCCAAGGCCACTTTGGGAAGTGGTTTGTATATGATGTAGCTTTGGATATTTTAACTTCTCAATTTTAAAATTAGAATAGAAAATGAAACCCAAAATGGAAGGGGCACAGGAAGGGAAGAGGCACAGTCTAGTGACCCAGTGTGGCTGATAATCTCTCCACGGCCACTTCTGCTTTTCCATTTGGGTCGATTTCAGGTCTCTGGGCCAGGTGGGCACATTCACACGCACGTGGAACGGCCAGCGTTGCAGTCCCCGCGTCCTCTCCCCTTACCCATTAGCCCGTGTGCTTCCCAGAGCTACCTGGTGCTGGGCAGGTCGGGCAGCTGCGAGATGTACTCGGGAGCTCTTTGAATCACTTCTGCGGCCCACCCACCCAGAGAGGCTGACTCCACCAGCACACTTGCTTTTCAAATTAAAATCCTAACTTTCTTTTGTGAGTTAGAATGTGGCTGGTGAAAAACATCAACCTGTGCAGAAAGATTTCATCATGAAAACAAGAGTTCCCAGGTCCTGCCCACTCCGCCAGGGCTGGCTCCGCAGAAATAACCATTTTTAGTTAAGTCTGTCTCGGTCTTGGTGGCCGTCTTTGCCAGTGGCTACGTGATGTGTGTATACCACTTCAGAAATCCCCCTTTTGGTATCTTTGGCAGACTTTCTGCCGTGAGAAATGAGGATTCGTTCCTCCCCCTTTGGTTTCTTAGCTGGTTGTTTTGTAAGTTCAAATAATAAACCTTTATTTGAAGCCTCTTAAGTAGTGTCTTTTAGGCCTTCAAGTTGAAAAACAATGATACTGCCCCCGCCTACCCTTCCCTGCACTGGAGGCAGGCAGGTGGGGACCCAGGGTAGCCTTCACTGCTCCCCTCTCTAGAAGCCAGACGTTCCCCCCACCCCCTGACCCAAAGAAGCTGACTTAGGCCCAGTGACATACAATACTACTGAGCTTCAGAATGCCTGTTGTTGGCATTGGAAAGGCCTGGAACGTGCCTTTTTAGCAGATGACAGTGGTGCACGTGTTCTGAGAATGCCTTCAATCTCATAGGAAGGGACACAAAATGGCACTTCTAGTCTGTGCAATGACAGTATGAACACAGGCAGCTAAAATGGGGTGTCAGTTTTGCAGCCAGCCCTATGAAAGGGTATATAACATAGGAAAGGTGGGAGGCGGCCTCGGAGTCTAGAATTTATTCATTCAGCAAATACTGACTGAGCACAGGTCCTTCCTTACACGTGGTCACTCACATGACTTTTTTACTGTAACTTTTGCTGCCCCCTCCAAGTGCTTTCACAATATTTCTCACTCCAGGAGTATTTATCCAGTGCATTGTTTAAAGGAGAGAAAGTCTGCACAAATAGCGCAACAGGCCACAGCCTGTCCAGGGGGAGGCTCGTAGGCAAGGAGAGAAGCAAAAAATAGTGGAAGACATTTGGTTTCTTTCTTCCTGACTTTCATCTACATAGACAAAGCTGCGTTAGCGCTGTTTTAAGTTCTTTGTATTTGTTTGATAGAATGGACTCCCCTCGCTGCCTCCCTCGCTCCCTCTCGCCTTCCTTTCTCCCTCCTTCCTTCCTTCTCTCTCTTCTTATCTTTGTCTTTTATTAATCCTTATCTCTAACTAAAAGATCCAGTAAAGAAAAACATACATTTCAGTAGTTTTACAGGCACCCTTTGATTAACTCAAAAAATAACTGGATCTAACCAGATCATCATTTGGTTTTTCTGAGGTGCATACAATTTATTGTGGACAAAGATAATCCGGGGCAAAGGGCAGTGCTGACTGTGGGCCATTATTTAGCCAGAAATATCTCCTTTGATTTTTACAACCCGCCTGCCAGTGAGGTACTAGGACTATCGTCTGTTCAGAGCTGGTGCGCAAGTCTAGACGTGGCTAATCAGCCAGAGGTTGTTCAGAGGGCAAATGGCAGGGCAGATCTGAGCTCCCGAACTCTCCATACCTGCTGCCATTGATTTTTTTTTTTTTTTTTTTTGAGACGTAGTCTCACTACGTTGTCCTTGGTAGGTAACTGTGGCATCACAGCTCACAGCAACCTCAAACTTTTGGGCTTAAGCGATTCTCTTGCCTCAGCCTCCAAAGTAGCTGGAACTACAGGCGTCCTCCACAACACCCAGCTATTTTGGGGTTGTAGTTGTCTTTGTTGTTTGGTGGGCCTGGGCTGGATTTGAACTCGTCAGCTCTGGTGTATGTGCCTGGCACCTTAGCCACTGAGCTACAGGCGCTGAGCCCCAGCTGCCGTTGATTAAAAATACCCAGTTCATGCCTCCTAACAAGAACCCTGAGATAGACTTGGTTGTGCAAAATCTGTGTTACATCGGGCTAGTCAAGAGCCCACCTAAGTCATGCAACATAGCATTTTATTTAAATAACTTATCCTCAATACAATTCACCCAATTAAGCTGTGTTCTTGAAAATGACAAATATGCCCCAAGTTCATGCCTAGTACTGAAAATGTCCGCAGCAGCATTTGGGAATGGATTTAGTTAAAAATCCAGTTAAAAAAAAAACAAACGGGGTGGCGCCTGTGGCTCAAAGGAGTAGGGTGCTGGCGCCATATACCAGAGGTGGGGGGTTCAAATCCAGCCCCGGCCAAAAACTGCAAAAAAAAAAAACCCCAAACAAATGTAATCCCAGCACTCTGAGAGGCTGAGGAGGGTGGATTGCTTGAGCTCAGGAGTTCGAGACCAGTCTTAGCAAAATAGAGACCCTAGCTCCACTAAATAGAAAACAGAAAAACTAGCTGGGCATGGTGGGTGGCACCTATAGTCCCAGCTACTTGGAAGGCTGAGGCAAGAGGATCGCTTTGAACCCAAGAGTTTGAAGTTGCTGTGAGCTCTGACAACACATCACTCTACCCAAGGTGACAGACTGAGAATCTCGTGCCAACACCCTCCCCCCCCATAAAAAACACAAATAGATAAGATTTCTTATGGAATGCTCAGAGCGAAGCTCTAGATTTTCTGCCGTCATTGTATAGATCGTGTTTCTTATATCTGCTTCTCTTGCTGTGTGTCTTTTTGGCTTAAGATTTTTAAAATCTTTTTCATCCCCGAGAACAAAAGGTGAGTGCACGTCCCTCCATGCTTCACAGCGCGTGCTCAGACGATCATTGAGACGGACGCAGCAGCTTGCTGGAGCTATGGGTAAGGAAGCCCATCTGGGTGGTGCTGCTTTGCGCTGGACTGTTACTCTTTTAAACTTCTTCCTAGACGTTCGGATCTAGGGAGCCCTGGGTCAGAGAAAGCAGCCTCTGTGGAGTCGTGTTCTTTCCTATGGCGAGACCCTAAACTGAGAAAGGTTTTCTACTTCCAAAGGCCAAGCCTTCTGAAGCCAAGTGTTGCCAGGTGTCCCTTGGAGGAATGCTTGTGTCCACACAGGGGTTCGAATATGTGACAGATTCAGCTCAAGGGCTACCTTCTGTGAAAAAATATACGTCTTTAAAGTTCTTTCATTTGAGAAAATTTTTCCCTTTTCCATGTCATGAGCATAACAGCAGTCTCCCCCCATCCCCCCAGGTTCTTACAGCGTGTGAACTTTCAGGTAGGGGAAGGGTCACCCAGGGATGCTTTGCAGATCCTGTCTGGGAGTGGGGCGAGGGGAAATGGATCCCTCCTGTAAGTGGGAATGACAATCTGGTCCCTGCGTCCCAGGGAGACCTCTGCTCCTATCTCTGCCAGGACAGGAACGAGGGGTGGCCCCCCTCCATACTGCTGCCTTTCATAAGCACTGCCATGCAGTTCTCTCGTGATGATGAAGGGAACATCAAGTTACCAGTGACCGTCTGCCCTCTCATCCTCCTTCCTTAACCCTGTAGCACCTGGCAGGTTGGTCCTGGAGGTCACCTGAGGTGACCTCCTCTCCTGAGAGAGGAGCAGGGCTTGTCGACGCGGTCACCTGGGCCGGAGTTCCAGAATCTCGGATGCGCCTTGTACCCCTGGTGAGCCGGGCCCTGCCTCCTTCGTCTGTGGCAGGAGCTCAGGGCACCACCTCACCAGGTGTGGGTGGCTTCATTAGTTAATGTCCCTGCAGTTCTTTGGAGGCATAGGGCCCCTGTAGAAACTCCGTAGAAACTGCTTCTCATCATGCTGTGGTGACAGGCCCATGTGCCGGCCGTCCCGGGAGGGTGAGGGCTCCCATGTTCTCTCTCCCTCATTTTCAGGGAAACCTAACAGGCTTGAGGAAGTGAGAGACGCCTCTCCCAAAGTAGGATAAAACCTGCTGAGGGAGAATTTGTGTATGTGGTGTGCCGGGTTTGGGGTATGTGGGGTGTGCACAATGCGTGTATGTGTGATACGTTTGTGTCTGTATGGTGTGTGGGGTGTGTGGTCTATATGGTGTGTGGTATGTGGTATGTTTTGTGGGTGGAGTGTATAATGTGTGGTGTGTGGTATGTGATGTGTGTTGTATATGTATGTGGTGTGTAGTGTGTGGTATGTGGTTGGTGTGGTGTGTGGTCTGTGTGGTGTGTAGTGTGTGGTATATGGTTTGTGGTGTATGAGATATATGTGGCATATGTAGTGTGTATGGTGTGTGTGGTGTGAGTGGCGTGTGGTCTTTATATATGTGTGTGATGTGCGGTGTGTGGTGTGCGTTTGCAGTGTGTGGTGTGTGTGGTGTGTGTTGTGTGTAGTGTATGTGGTGTGCGGTGTGTGTGTGTGTGTGTGTGTGTGGTATGTGGTGTGTAGTGTGTGTGGTTTGTGGTGTGCGGTTTGTGGTGTGCGGTGTGTGGTGTGTGTGGTGTGCGGTGTGTGGTGTGTGTGGTGTGCAGTGTGTGTGGTGTGCGGTGTGTCGTGTGTGCGGTGTATGTGATGTGTGGTGTGTGGTGTGCAGTGTGCAGTGTGCGGTGTGCACGGTGTGTGGTGTGCGGTGTGCAGTGTGCGGTGTGCAGTGGGTGGGGTGCGGTGTGTGCGGGGTGCATGGTGTGTGTGGTGTGCGATGTGCAGTGTGTGTGGTGTGTGGTGTGCGGTGTGCGGTGTGCGGTGTGTGGTGTGCAGTGTGCGGTGTATATGGTGTGTGGTGTGCAGGGTGTGCGGTGTGCAGTGTGTGCGGTATATGGTGTGTGCGGTGTGCAGTGTGCAGTGTGTGCGGTGTGTGGTGGGTGCTGTGTATGTGGTGTGTGGTGTGCGGTGTGTGGTGTACGGTGTGTGCAGTGTGCAGTGTACGGTGTGTGTGGTGTACGGTGTGTGTGGTGTGTGGTGTGTGGTGTGTGAGGTGTACGGTGTGTGCAGGGTGTGCGGTGTGTGGTGGGTGCGGTGTATGTGGTGTGTGGTGTGTGGTGTGCGGTGTACGGTGTGTGCGGTGTGCAGTGTGCGGTGTGTGCGGTGTACAGTGTGTGTGGTGTGTGGTGTACGGTGTGTGGTGTGTGCGGTGTATGTGGTGTGCGGTGTGCAGTGTGCAGGGTGTACGGTGTGCAGTGTGCGGTGTGTGCGGTGTGTGGTGTGTGCGGTG
>CAUYRH010043102.1:0-50339 GCA_963574655.1 Perodicticus potto | reverse complement strand
CAGTAATGTCTCAGGATATAAAATCAATATCCACAAGTCAGTAGCCTTTGTATATGGCAATAACAGTCAAGATGAGAGGCTAATTAAGGACACAACTCCCTTCACCATAGCTTCAAAGAAAATGAAGTACCTAGGTATATACCTAACAAAGGAGGTGAAGGACCTCTATAAAGAAAATTATGAAATCCTAAGAAAGGAAACAGCAGAGGATTTTAACAAATGGAAGAATATACCATGCTCATGGCTGGGAAGAATCAACATTGTTAAAATGTCTATACTTTCCAAAGCAATCTACGTATTTAATGCCATCCCTGTTAAGGTACCAACATCATACTTTCAAGATTTGGAAAAAATGATTCTGCGTTTTATATGGAGCCAGAAAAAACCTTGCGTAGCTAAGGCAGTTCTTAGTAATAAAAACAAAGCTGGGGGCATCACCATACCAGACTTTAGGCTGTACTACAAAGTCATAGTGGTCAAGACAGCATGGTACTGGCACAAAAATAGAGACATAGAAATTTGGGATCGAATAGAAAACCAAGAGATGAAACTAACATCTTACAACCACCTAATCTTCGATAAACCAATCAAGAACATACCTTGGGGGAAAGACTCCCTATTCAATAAATGGTGCTGGGGGAACCAGAGACCCACATGTAAAAGACTGAAACTGGACCCTCACCTTTCTCAGCTCACAAAAATTGATTCAAGTTGGATAAAGGACTTAAATTTAAGGCATGACACAATAAAAATCCTGAAAGAAAGCATAGGAAAAACACTGGAAGATATCGGACTGGGGAAAGACTTCATGAAGAAGACTGCCATGGAAAATGCAACAACAAAAATAAACAAATGAGACTTAATTAAACTCAAAAGCTTCTGTACAGCTAAGGAGACAACAACCAAAGCAAATAGACAACCTACCCAATGGGAAAGGATATTTGCATATTTTGAATCAGACAAAAGCTTGATAACTAGAATCTATAGAGAACTCAAATTAATCCACATGATAAAAGCCAACAATCCAATATATCAGTGGGCAAGAGACATGAATAGAATCTTCTCTGAAGAAGACAGATGAATGGCTAACAAACATATGAAAAAATGCTCATCATCCCTAATTATTAGAGAAATGCAAATCAAAACCACCTTGAGATACCATCTAACTCCAGTGACAATGGCCCACATCACAAAATCTCAAAACTGCAGATGCTGGCATGGATGTGGAGAGAAGAGAACACTTTTACACTGCTGGTGTACACTGATACAACCTTTATGGAAGGAAGTATGGAGAACTCTCAAAGAACTCAAGCTAGACCTCCCAATCGATCCTGAAATCACATTACTGGGCATCTACCCAGAAGGAAAAAAATCCTTTTATCATAAGAACACTTGCACTAGGCTGTTTATTGCAGCTCATTTTACAATTGCCAAAATGTGGAAACAGCCTAAATGCCCACCAACCCAGGAATGGATTAACAAGCTGTGGTCTATGTACACTATGGAATACTATTCAGCCATTAAAATAGTGGAGACTTTACAGCCTTTGTATTAATCTGGATAGAAGTGGAACACATTATTCTTAGTAAAGCATCACAAGAATGGAGAAGCATGAATCCCATTTCCTCTATTTTGATATGAGGACAATTAATGTCAATTAATGACACGGTGGGGGTGAGGAAAGGGGAGAGCAGAGAGAGGGAAGTAGCGAGGGGGGTGGAGTCTTGGTGTGTGCCACACCTTTTGGGGGAAAACACAATTGTAAGAGGGACTTTACCCAACAAATGCAATCAGTGTAGCATGGTTTCTTGTACCCTCGATGAATCCCCAACAAAAAATAAATAAATAAATAAATAAACCCATGAAGTTCAAAGGTCAACTGTAATTGATTAAATGTGTCTCTGATCCTCCCAACACAGATTTCTGGGATTTGTTGCCACCATTCCTAATTTAGTACTCTGGTAGGGAAGAGCGGATACTCAATTTCCCAGCATAACCTGGGAGTACTTAGTTCCCCAGTTATGCTGGGGCACTAAGTTTCCCAGCATAACCACCCTGTTGTTATGAAACCATAGACATGTCAACCTTTATTTTATCTCATAGCACACCTGAACCTATAGTTAAACTTCCATGGCATCCTTAAATTATGTTAAACCAAAAAGAAAAAAAAAGTAAAAAGCAAGAGTGTACTTACTGTGATTTGAGCTTCTTTTGAAAATAATTTAATGACCTTTAACATTTTTTGTGTTACACAAAGATCCTCTCACAGCGCACCAGTGTGCCGGTTGGATATCACTGCATAGAGGAAAAAGTCCCCCTCCTCCACTCTTCTCATAGATTCTCGCATCTAGGTTCTCTCCCAGACACCAGCAATTTTTGGAAATTAGATCCAATTTAAACGTTGTCATTTACCTAGGGTCTTCAATAGGAAATGAAGATGAAATAGTTCAGCACTTCTACCTAGTATTGATAACATTGGGCTGGGCACGGTGGGTTCTGCCTGTAATCCTAGCACTCTGGGAAGCCGAGGTGGTGAATCACCTGAGCTCATGAGTTCAGCTTGAGCAAGAGTGAGACCCCGTCTCTACTAAAAATAGAAAAACTAGCTAGAGGTTGTGACATATGCCTGTAGTCCTAGCTACTTGGGAGGCTGAGGCAAGAGGATTGATTGAGCCGAACAATTTGATGTTGCTATGAGCTATGCCTCTATGGCATTCTACCCAGGGCAAAAAGAGTGAGACTGTCTCAAAACAAAAAAAAAATACCTTTGAGTTGATACAGATAATTAGAACAAGGAGGATAATATGTATTTCACACATAGATCTAGTAAGGCATTGACGCTATGAAGGAATGTATTGTGCAATGATGGGCTGAACTAGCATCTAGAAATGCATCAGTTACTGACAGTGTCTTGATCGATTTCATCTGTCTACTCCATACAGTCAACAGGGTTGACATCACTCTTGAACCTAGTGCCAGTGGATGGGATCCATGGGCTTCATTTTTGTCCATGATTCAAAACAATCCTTTGTCACCACCATGACCACCATATTGGTTTCACCTCACTGGCTCTTCATGGTCACAGGGACTCTGGAAAGTTAATCTTCATGTTACAGCACATGTGTGAAAGATACTCATTAAAAGTGTTCCCAAATAGAACGAGAGTCCTAAAAATATGCATGTCATTACAAGTTATGAATCCAAAAGAAGATTGAAGAGTATTAAGTCAAAAATAGGAAACCTAGGCTCAGAGCCTGTAGCTCAGCGGCTAGGGCACTAGCCACATGCACCAGAGTTGTGGGTTTGAATCCATCCTGGACCTACCAAACAAAAATGACAACTACACCCCAAAAATAGCTGGGTATTGTGGCAGACACCTATAGTCCCAGCTATTTGGGAGGCTGAGGCAAGAGAATCGCTTAAGCCCAAGAATTGAAGGTCACTGTGAGCTACGACATAGTACTCTACCCAGGGCAACAGTTTGAGACTCTCTCTTAAAAAAAAAAAAAGGAAAATTATAGAGGTAGAATGGGAAGTTATTAAAAAAAAATTAACACTTTTACATAAAATGTGTAATATTTTTATTTAACATATATGAGATAGGTATCATCTTATGGTTTATGAATAACTATTTCTACATCTAATTTTGCATTCATAGTTTTGCATTCTTTTTCATAAAGACAATTTTTACAAATTGTTAATATAAATGCTTCAGGTTTACATCCAGTTACACACTGGATCCACCTGTGTGTAACTATGAGCACTCTGTGCAAGCTGAGTTCTCTGCTGAACTTGGCATGGACAGGAAGCCCTTCATGGTCATATTTATGAAGGGCCCCCAGGAGAGTGTCTCAAAGTCTGAGGGTGATCAGCAGAACAGCAGCCCTGCATGACATAGCCTCTCAAGCAGGTGATTCTTTTCAAGGACTTTGAGGGAGGAACCGAGTCATTAACTCTCCATCAAGTAAAATGGGCCATATCCAGGCTCACCTGTCCAGGGTCAGGGCACACCAGTGGGCACTCCCTCAAAACTGATGGCGCCAATCGACTGTACCATCTGCCAGTTACTAGTAGGGGAGAACTGAAAAACACAAATTGACATTTTTGCACTCTTTAAAATAGGAATAAATGACAGAACCTAATGACAGAATTTTTAAGGTTGTTGTGAGAATTAGGGAATGCATGTCAAGGGGTGAATATAGTGACAAAACCCAGCTATGGTTATTTTCAACTTCATTGTTTTCTTTAACTTTTTCACCATTATTATAAGTCCTTCACTCAAAGAGTATCTTTTCAGGATTCTCTGACCATCCTATCTTAAAATAATAACTCTTAATTTCACTCTTCATTCTCTTATCCTATTTTATGTAGCTTAATGGCATTTATGTTTGCCTGACTTAATATGAATTGATTTGATTGTTGTCTCATTTTAAGAGAGAATAAACTCCATCGTTGTAAGAGACTTATTTTCCTAAATGCTGTGTCATCCGTTTCTCGATATGTCTTTAGCATAGATTTGGTGTTCTACACATGTTTGTTGATTGAAATAATCAGCGTACCAGAGTCCATTACAAATATATGGATAGTTCAATAACTGGGGTGAGTCACTAGTATGGGGACAAAGTTTATCTCTTTCCAGCATGTTCAGTTTACACAGTTGTAGAATGAGCTGAAAAGGAATTCGGATCACTATTTCAGACTGCCATCTCATGGACAGTGACCAGTGTCACTTTAGGAAAATAATATCTTGATATGTTTTGAATATTAGAATGCGACAAGGCCATACACAGTGTGGCGTCAGGGCTCCCTGCCCCAGCCATGAACATCAGGTGATTTGCTCATTGTTGTCCACTGAGCTTGGATGAAACAAACAAACAAAAAAAAAAAAAACTAGTAGACACAGGCAAAGGGATCCAGGTGTTGCGGGATCATGAATCTTCTTTATTCCAAGAGAAGGGATGAGAGGGAGATGTTAAAAATGTTTTATCCTGAATGAACTCATTAGTGAAAAGGGAAATAAAGAAAGGTAGCGAAAAAATGAAGCAGTATTTAAGAGCTTTGGAAGATACGGTATGTGCACCACTAATTCAGATTCCAGAGATGTGATTAGTCCATATTCTAGGCAATTATAAAATAATAATTTCATGAATTATTAACTGATAACCTGAACATGATTTCAGATTTAGAAGCCTTTTATTATTTTTTACTTTAATTTCAATTCATGGCACATACTGTCTACTAAAGGTTAAGTTTATTTTGTTTTTAGAAATGAACTTATCAAAATTTAATAAAAATTAAACCAGCTTAATTAATTTAACTTAGAAAGAAATATTTTCTAATGGAGTTACTAAAAAGGAATGTGATCTAACACATTGACACTTATTTATTGCTGTTATGTAAATCAAAAGTATTAAGTGACACGCTTAATGGTCCCTCTCAGAATAACACTTTTGTTTTAATGGAAAACTGATTTAATCACAAAACTTTCCCATCTAGCAGCACAGAATAAGTCACGGGAGACTGTCCTTCTAGATAATTAAAGTTTAAATTTATCTTTTTGCTTTCAAACATGTCTGAGTTAATCACTTTTAATTCACAGTAAATATCAGAATATTTGATATTCTTTTCTTCCTTTTCCTGTTTGCGTGTGTGCAGTTTGGGCTTTGTATTTTTGTTTTTTTTTCGATTCAGTGAAAAGTGTTCTACCCTAATATGTAGAACACTTACGGTAGGTCAGGCTTTTTGCCAAGGGTGTCATCTGCCTTTTCAGTCCTCTTAGTGCCCATTTTACAGATGAGTGCGGAGGTGTTCAGAAGTGAAGTGAATACCTTGAGGGCTCAGAGCTGGGAAGCTTTCTCCTTTACAACTCTGAGCTCTGCCATTCCCTGGGTTAGCTTCTTCCTTGCCAGCATGCTAGCCCTGAGTGTTGATAAACATGACCACCAGCAACTCTGGCTTATCTTCTGCCAGCTTAGCAACCCTGATAGAAAGAGAACAACTGGCAGGTTTCTGTCAACAGCCTGCAATGCAGAATTAGATCCTTTACTGCACAGGAGAATACGATTGAGGAATGTGGCAAAATGAGAAGGAGATTTTACATCAATGTGATTTCCTGGTTTTGGTGGTCGTCTGGAATTTTGTGTGTTATACACATGTAAGTATTTTGGAGTGATTTGGCATCAAAATAGCAATTTATCTTCACTTGATCGTGGAAAAAAATGTTCTTTGTATTATAACAACTTTTATGCTCCTTAGTGACTAATTCAAGTTTAAAAATATAATAAAATTGTCAATTTATTATTCCCCCAACACCTACAGAGTGACTAGCCCCCTGAGCTAGGCTGTACACCTACTGAAGGTGGCTCTGATTCTCCCTCTGACACCAGCCAGCTATTCTTAAGGAAATAGGAGATGCCCAGGAACGGGATGAGAATACTCATGGCCGTTTAAACTGGAGGTTAGGAAGCAGAACACCAACATTTCTATATCTTTCCTTCTGCCAACACAAGACTTAGTAGAACTCCAAGGCAAAGGAGCCTTTTACTGGAATGAATCAGCATCTGTCAGACATGATAGTTCTTTCTATTTTAATAATTTTTAGTTGCTGAAGTGACAGGTTGTCTTTCAATAGATATCTGAGAAAGAGGAAGGATTGGAAAATATCTTAATTCTCTCTGTATTGTTCTTTGTGATGATGAGAAGAAATGTTTTCTGTGCAGATGGTTGGAGTTGAATGTCTCTAGAACATTACTGTTTCATTTGCATCATTAATTAAACCATTTCCAACATTACTTTCTTCCATGTTGACTGTGAAATAAATACCTATACTTTGGCTTAACTCTGTTTTATAGATTGGTAATGTGAAAAATAAAATGTCATGTCATCTGTATACCTTGTAAATCAGCTGTAATGCATTTTAGTGAAGGTTTGGAGAGAGTGGTTGATTAAAAATGGAGTAAAAAGGGAAAAATATGGAAATACTTATTTAGTTAAAGATATAGAAAAAGAAAATAGAAAAGAATGATATTTGAAAATAGTAATGCATATTAACAGCTTGATGCACAGGTCCAGATACCAGCCCTTCTTCCTAAGAAGAAACTTCCACAGAAACTTGTTTTTTTCATAGTCATCTTCCCAGTTGATTGGAAAGGGATCTAAGAATTCAACATAATTACCTGAACCATTTTAGGATTTGGAAATGATTTGTATGGAATATAATAAAACTTAATCTTCCTCTTCACCCAAATTTATGGTTGTGGTGGATGGGAATTTATTACGTGTGGAGTGCTGAGTGTATTTCAGAAGAGGCTGCCTGCCCACTTACAATCAGACTCGGAAAGCCATCCTAATTACGATTTACTACCCCTCCTACCACAACCAATCTCTTTCCACCCCCACATAAATGATAATTTATGTAGTAATGGCTTCGATTCCATATTTCTCCTCAAGTTTTGAATCAAATTTGAATTTGTATCCTTCTTTTCCGACTGATATATATTTTACTATCTTTTAGAAGTAGCTGCATGTATTATAAAAGGTTTCTAAATGCAAGGACGATCTCCTAATTTTTAAAAAAAAAAATGTCAGAAGAAAACTGAGCCGTACAGATAGTGAAATAATGCAATTATTCTGATTTATGGTGCATATATTTGCCTTCTCACTCAATTCACTCTCTTTTCTCACGAGAGAAAAATCTGAAGACTTATTTATGTAAGTATGCACCTCTTCACTTTACCTGATTTATCTTTATCAGGAAAATATGCAGACATTCAAATATACACACACCCTACAGTTTTTTTCTAGGACATTTTTTTTTTTTTTAATTTTCCTTTTTGATGCAACCTTTTAAGCACTGGGAGGAAACTAAAGCATGCTTACATGGGCATTCTAGATCTTTAGGTTGCTTTCTTTTAAAATAAACGTGGCAATAATTTGCTGTCATGAATTTATGTTGATGATAGCAGTAGATCCCAAGCTTTTTTGGCCCCAGGAACTAGTTTCATGGAGGACAACTTTTCCATAGATGGGGAATGGGAGCAGGTGGCGGGGTGATGGGAAAGGAAGCAGAGTTCAGGCAATGATGCTGTGCGGCCTGGTTTTAAATAAGCCACAGGCCAGTGTCCGTCCGAGGCCCATGTGCTGGAGACTGCAGGATTAGGGAATTTTCACAAACTTTTACCATGGTCTAGTCACAGCCTGAATCACTGAAAAGCATTAAACCCGGTCAAAAATAGGACACCCAAAAGTGGACTTCCTTGAGAATTCTGGATTATCTCATTAAATCAAAAGCTGTTTTGGATAACAGGCCTTCAACAGACAATATCTAAGAGCATTTCTGAAAACCAGAGAGGAAAGTTTTTGGAACCTCTCACTAACATTCTGTCCTGAGTAATAACTCAGTTTTCAACATTAGACTTTTTGATTCTTGGTTCCTAGTGTTCAGGGATGATATGTTTTTATTTTTTATTTTCGTGGCATCAGTTGTAATGTCTGTCCTTTTTCATTTCTGATTGAGCTTGTTTGCGCCCTTTCTCTTCTATTTCTGGCTACTTTGGCAAGTGGTCTATTGCCTGTGTTTGTATTTTTAGAAAACAAGCTTCAGTTGATCATTTTTTTCTTGGTATGCATTTTGTTCAGTTCTCTTCTGAGCTGGATCATTTCTTTCCTTCTGCTGGCTGTCGTTTTGGTTTGCTCATTTTTTTGCAGTTCTTTCAGATGTGAGTATAGGTTGCTCACTTGTCATCTGTCTTTTTAATTTAGGCACTGAACACTATGAACTTTCCCCTTAGTACTGCTTTTTGGTATCCCCTAGATTTTGAAATATCTTGTCCCCTTTGTCATTTAAGTCAAGGAGTTTTTTTTTGTTGTTGTTGTTTGTTTGTTTTTTTTATTAAGTCAAATACATATAGATCATGAATACATTCATGAATATGTGGGGTACAATGTGCTGATTTTTTTTATACACTCTGATGTGGTTAAATCAAACCAATCAACATAGCTTTCACCTCATTTACTTGATTATTGTACCAAAACATCTGTGTTCTACACTTAACAGATTTGACTTGTACCCTTGTCACGTGCTCCATAGGTGTGGTCTTTTGATTTCTATTCTAATTTCATCATCAACCCAAGACTCATTCACTTTACTTTTCTTGCTGTGTTTATCTGGTCAGAACTTCTGCTACTGTATTGAATAAGTACTAAGAGTGGACATCTTTGCCTTATTCTCAGTCTTAGAAGAGAAGTGTTTGGCTTTCACCATGAACTATAATGTTAACTATATGTTTTGTGCAAATGCTCTTTATCAACCTGAGGAAATTCCTCTCCATTTCTAGTTTCCTGACGAGGTGTGTTGAATTTTGTCAAATGCTTTTCTCTTTATCAGTTGAGATGATCATGTGATTTTTTTCTTTCGTATGTTAACATGATGAATTATATTGATCGATTTTCAAATGTTGAACCAGCCTTTTATGCCTGGAATAAACGTTACCAGGCCACGGTATATAATCACTTATGTCTGACTGACTTATATTTGCTAATATTTATTTGTTTTGATTGATATTTGTCTAGTTTTATTTTTGTTCTGTCTTCATCTTGTGTTGGTATCAAGAAAGGACAGGCTTCTTAAAATAAAACGAAGTGTTTCCTCCTCTTCTATTTTCTGGAAGAGCTATTTTTATCAGTCCTTCTCAGAGTGTGATGGCTGGATCAACAGCACCACCATCACCTGGGGATGGTTTAAAGCTGCAAGTGCATTCAGACCTACAGAACCAGAAGTTCTCAGGGTGGGGCTCTGCAATCTCTTTATCAAGCTCTCTAGGTAATTCTGATCCAAGGCTGATGATTTAAAAAATATTGCTTAACACCTGTTATCTAATCTAGTAGTTTCCAAGCTTTGCTTCAAGTTGTCATCACCTAGGTAACTGTTTAAACTCCTTAGGTCCAGACTGTTGCCAAGACCACTTAAGGTTGAGAACCCCCTACAGAGGGAGCCAGGTAGCAGCAGTTTTTATGTCAAGTAATTTCAATGTTCAGTCAAGTTTGAGAACTTATGATCTACTTAAGTCCTTTTTATAACTGGTTAGATAAGTGGTTCTCAACTTCCCGAATGCTGTGACCCTTTAATACAGTTCCTCATGTTGTGGTGAACCCCAACCATAAAATTATTTTCATTGCTACTTCATAACTATAATTTTACTACTGTTATGAATCATAATGTAAATAGCTGATATGCAGGATGTATTTGCATTGTTACAAAAGGGGTTGCCACCCACAGGTTGAGAACTGCTGGGTTAGATAGATATCCTCTCTCCCATTTTACAGATGGGAAAACCGAGGCATGAAGAGGTCAACAACAAGAGATGGGATTTGAGTGCAAGTCTAGTTGACTTCCAAGTCTACTTAACATAATTGTAAATTTTGAGCTAGTGGGGCTGGGAAGAGCAAGATTCACCTGTGAACATACAGTAACAACACACATCAAACACGACAAACCAAAACAATTCCTTGGCCTTTTCTCATAATAAGAAAGGCATATTGTTTGTTTAGTTGCCTGTTGGTTTGCATATGGTAGCAGTGGTGAGGACAGTACGCCATTGTAAACCATGAATCTCAAATTACTTCTCTAAAGGATGCTAACACTACGTCTAAGAGTCTCTCTGGGCCAGTATCCCTTAGGGACACATAGAGAAGTGAGCTCCACCACTGGGCCTTGTGCCCACGTGAAGCTAGTGGAGCTCAACCCCACCTGCAAAGTGGGGTGTCTAACCACCTTGATGAGTCAACAGTAGCTGGCTTGTTTGGATGCAACCACCCAGCCTATCTCAGGTTGCAATAGAGCTCAAGAGTGGAGAGATTTTTTTTCCTAAGCCCACCTTGGAGAAAACAGCATGTTAAAAGACTTGGAATAGAAAGGGAAATATATTTTTCTGTGGAACATGGTTAGGACAAAAGAGGAACTCTAAATGCAGCTGTCAAAATGGGAAATCATCCAAGTTTTAAAAAAGTGGTGTGATAGAAAGTTACCAAAAAGGGGGAAATGATAATAAGGGTCAATATAACCTCTGGATTGAAAGTGGGCCTAATTGTGGGAATTTGGGTATTCATATTTTACATACACATCCTGTTTTTCCCTTCCCACTCTTCCACAGGACTGGATGGCTGAGTGGTTTTCTTTGGTACATTTGTCAGAACTGCAATGAGCCAGTGAAGACAAAGCGATGACAGCTCAGGCTTTATTCTGTCTCCTGACGCCCAGTCCGAAGGCTCCTGCTGGAATTCGTATTAGTCTGCTCTTTGCAGCCTCCTCCTTTGTTGCCTCCTCACTTTTAAGATACCTCATTGGACACATCCAATGTCTCGCAGCGTATGTGTGAACTTTCTTCAAACTTCCCCATCTTGCGATGCAGGCCGGGGCTGGAGATGAAGGGGGTGGGTGGAGCCTGGCCCCTGACTCCTTTGCCTTATACACAGAGGGGGCTCCTCTTGGTCTGTGTCCTAATGCATGCATTCTGTTCAGCAAGGACGTGTGAAGTTGGCATTCATTTTGTGTTTGTCTCCTTTCTCCTTCCAGCTTCCTGTGCAGGGATTGGAACCCATGGGCAAGAACCTCCCTGGATGCAGGTGAAGCCTACAGGGGATGCCACCATGGGCTCCATGACTCAGGGAGCATGTGTCACTGCAGGGTGTGGAACAGCACTTGATGGGATGGCCCCGAGGTCCCCTTGTCCTGAAGTGTGGGGTGAAGCTATCTGTCTGGGAGAGAAAACAAAGGAGAAAGGCTTGGCCTGTGATACAGCTTGTTTTTATGAAATATGCTGTGGATTGTATTAAACTCCTCTCAACCTCAAGTCCTATGTCGAAGAGCTGACTCTCAATGGGACTATACTAGAAATAGAGCGTATATAAGGAGGTAACTGAAGCTAAATGAGGTTAAAAGAATGCACCCCAGATCTGATAAGATTAGTGCCCTTGGAAGAAGAGTCAGTCTCTGTCTGTCTGTCTGTCTCTCTCTTGCCAGGTGTCCTCAAGTCCAAGATAGAGCCTCACCAGGAATTAAACTGACCATCACTCCAATTTTAAACTTTCACCCCCCACATCTTAGCAACTGTGGATTGAGCTGTGATAAATATGTCCCCTAGCCTGTGATATTTTTTGGTTTTGGTTGATAGCCAAAGCAGACTAAGATGCTTAGTAAGAAAACGTCTGATGGATGGGAGGAGTCTGTATCCCTAAGGAAAAGGAATGGCCCCTAGCAAGTTGGATTCCTTCCCTGGGCCCCTTTCTGCATCTTTCACATGAAAGGATCAGGCCATTTGTTTGTCTACCCATTCTTTCATTTCCTTTATATGTAGTTGCCAGTATATGTTGGACACAGGGTAATTACTAAGTATTTGGAATAATACAGGATACTGAGTATAGCAGAAAAGCACTGTTCCTGGCCTCATGCAGTTTACAATAAGGAAAACCAGGAATGAGATCAGACACTGATAGGGTCTGAATGTTTCTCCTCAAAATTCGTCGGTTGAAATCTAATGTTCAAAGTGATGATAGTAGGAGGTGGCATCTTTGGGAGGTGATTAGCTCATGAGGGCTCCACATCCAGGAATGGGCTTAGTGACCTTATCAGAGATGCTTGAGGGAGCTTGTTCCCGTCACCCACCATGAGGACACAGCGATATGGCACCATCCATGAAGCAGAGACCATGCCTCCCAGGCACATCTGCTGGCACCTTGATCTTGGCCTCCAGAACTGTGATCAATAAATTTACATTGTCTAATAACCTCTTAACTCATGGTAGTTTGTCATAACAGCCCAAATGGCCAGGCACCCATGTTCGAGGTGCCCTCTATGAGTTACTGTATGAGAAATATATTATAGAACTGGAAAAAAATTGATCTCAGGGAGCAGCCAGGAGTCCAATAAATGTAAAAGGAAGAAAGAAATAAACTCTAAAGGTACTCGGTTCAGTTGACCTGCATCTCTGCAGAAATACCCCAGCTGTCATGTCGTTTTTTAAGATGGATTGGAAAAATAGACCCAGCGAAACAAGTTCAAGAGAGAAACTGTTGTCCCTTAGCCATTAATAGAATTCTGAGTGTTTCTGTGGCCAGAATGGGACACGGCACATTTTTAAAGGTCTGTCAACATCATTAATATTTATGACATGTGTCAAAAACAGCTCCTGCAGACAGGTGCATGGCAGACTCTAGCTTCATTTTGCTTGTTGAGTGGTGAGGGCCCCAGTGAAGAGCCAGGGGAGGGTGTGTTACTCTTTTGCAGGCGGTAACGTCATCGGGATGCGGTGCTGACAATAGCATTCTCCCTGGAAAAAATAAACTCCTTCGCTGTTGTTAAGTGCACTGGTTATCTATGAGAAAACAGAAACATGAACATAAAGCTGTTTCTGAGAGGCATGACAAAGCATCACGTAAGAATTTCTACTTCCATCTCCTCCTGGTCTGAGCTGCCTGCTTTGACAGGCCACAGCATACTCTGCCTTCAGTGTGACTTCATCGGCTTCTTGACTGCTGAACACAGAGGATGAATGTCGCTATGGATCTGTTTTCCTATTCGTCAGTGTCTTCAGCAGCATATAAATGTCATATGTTCAGACTGCCTCAGTCCAAATTCCAGATCTCCAGGTACTAGCAGTATGGCCTAGAAAACGTCTGGAATTATATCTCCTTAGGATATATATCCATAAGTGAGTAAAATAAATCCTACCATACGTACTTCATCAAGGCAGTCTGAAGATTTTTTTTCAAGTATGTGATTCACCAAGGGCTTAGTGAATGGTAAAAGAAAGGAAATTAACACTTTTTTTTTTTATTTTTAGGGCAATGTGTTTTAAAGAAGAGACAGGAGGAGACGTTTAAGAGAAGAAATAGTACTCTTGATATTTAACAGAAGAATATCGTGAGCACTGAAATCATTCTGTAATCAGAGCAGACGTGAGTTCTGAGCACGTGGCCGGCAGTGGTCAAGCCTGCTGGCTGCGCACCCTCTGTGCAGAGATGGGAGACTGGGTTGCTACGCGCTTCCTTGCATAGAGTATTCCCGATTCTAGCATTTTGTGGTTTTTATTAAAACCTACTCCCCAGGTGACATTTTAATTGTGTTTAAGCTCTCTTTCTCTACAGTATATCTCTGATAGATAAAAGCATCATATTTGCTATGTAGGTATACACACATCTATATTTATTGAAATATTCACATACCATACAATTCTCCTATTTACAGAGTGTGATTCAATGGTTTTTATTATATTTACAGAGTTGTTGAACCATTGTTGCAATCAATTCTATGATGTTTTCATCATTTTGACATGAAGACTTATATCCATTTTCCCTCAAGCCTCCGTCTCCCACTGTCACTAGCCGATCTGTCTCCAGAGGTTTGTTTATTATGGACATGTCACAATACGTGGACTTTTGTGTCCAGCTCCTTGCACTTAGCATCAGTGACAGGGCTCCATCCCTTTTTATGGCTGAGTGACACTCACTCCATTGCGTGGTCAGATCACTTTTGTTTGTCCACTTGTTGGTTGGCAGACACTTGATGTCCGTAATGTCTGTTCTGGTCTCTGGAGGTGCTCTGTGATTCATTTAACCCTTTTCTGTCTTGAATTTACTGCTTTACGTCCCACTCTCCACTATCCCCTGGTCTTTCCCCACCTTCTTCGAAGGCAGGACCACCTCCCTGGCCCATCAGGATCTTCACCAGAGCCTCCCAAGACACCATTGCAGTGATGGTCACAGGACAGCTTGCATCCTGCATCCGTTCTGTCGGCCAATATCACAGACACCCTCTTGGAGACACTGGGGACACATGTTTTGGTAATAACTTCAGTTTTTATTAAAAATGATGAAGGCTATGTTAACCAGTTTGATGAAAACATTTCAAATTGTATATAATTTGAATGCACATTGTACTCCATGATTGCATTAATGTACACAGCTATGATTTAATAAAAAAAAAAATAAAATTTTCAAATGGCATAAGAAAGTGAAAACAAAAATAAATCTCAAATTTTAAGAGCCCAAATTTTCCATTCTTAAAGTCAGAGGATCTCTGAGTGTGATGTATGTGAATGAATCATCAAATCAATAGAAAATACACTGTATGTGGCCTGCCCTTTTTTGATAAAAATATGCCAAATTTATTTTTATTGCTTTTAACAGGAGACCAAGAATCCAAAGTAACATTGCTTGACTTCAAACAAAATTTAGTCGACTACAATAGATAATTGGCTTTAAAAATATCTGTTGAGGATTAAAAAGAAAGTGTTTAATTTCTAGAATCATTGTTATTTTTTGCTATTTTTGTTTTAAATCCTGTGTTTTGATTGTAGCCAATTGATTGGCTCCCTCCTTTGAAAGATGAAGGAGTTGGCCGTCTCTCCACTTCATATACACTACATTTTCATTCACTATATTAATTTTTCTAACATTTATAATATTCACGTGTTGTGGTAGAATCCTACCTTTCACAGTTGTTCAGTCTTATCTCTATATTCGTGTCCTATATGAAGCTCACCTTGTCACTGATTCACCTGCTTTTTTTCTTTTTTTCTTTCCAGAGCATATTGGTTTTGCTGATCTGCTAATGGCTGGTCTTCACCTTTTTCATTCTTTTTCATTATTTTTATATAATCTTGGAAGGGAATAAGGGGGTTTCACCTGCCACTAGTCCATTGCATTGATGGCAAAGTCCTTCCTATCCTGCCTTTTAAACTTCAAGCTGCCATTCAATTATGAGGACTGTCAGCTCAGTCATTCAATCAGCAAGTGTTGACTAGGACCTGAGGGTCAGGCATCGTGTCCCCGGCAGGTTCTGTGCAACAAGCAGAGCCCAGAGCATAGCATCTATGAGCCTGATGAGGCTCAGGAAAGTGTCCTGCCCAGCTGCAAACAACTTCTCCTACTTTCCTAAAGACACTGCTTTGATAAGGGGGGGAGGGTGTTCTGGATATTGCTATGTAATAAACCACTGCGAGGCTTAATAGCATGAAACAATGATAGTCATTTATGAAATTCATGAGTCTTCAATTTGAAAAGTGAACAATGGGGTGGATTATTTTTTTCTGCTTTATGGGATCTGAAGACTCAGCTGAGAATATTCAAAGGTTGTAGGAGGCAGAAGTGGCCCCATAGTCAGTGCTGAAATCAACTCAAGGCTCGTTTCCTCACAGCCTGGCAGCTGGTGTTAGCTGTCAGCCATTGGCTAGAATGGCTACACTTGGTGTCCTCATGTTGTGTGGACTTCCTCACAGAATGGTGGCTGGCTCCCAAGATCGAAGGCCCCACATGGGGCCCAGTACAAGTTGTATTGCTTTTTGTGACTTCACGTTGAGTTATTTACACTATGGTCACAGATCTACCCAGTTCAAGTGGGAGAAATGTAGACCTCACGTTGGGATGGGAAGAAGGTTAATGTCACAACAAGATGCTGTAGAGTGTTGTCACAATCATTTTTGGTCAGTTCAATCTGCCATAGGTTTTACCCCATAATTAAAAAAAAAAAAAGCGCAAAACACTGATACCCTTGAGGAAAGTAACTTACTTAAGATTAGGTGAAGGAAATTATAGACGTTTAATAGAGAATGGAAAAAGAGCAGGCAAAATTGGAGAAGACCAGGGAAAGGGCCACTGTGGACCTCGGGCCAACTTGATAACCTTTTCTGATCTCCCCCAAATTATCTCAGCCTCTGGAAAATATTTACCTTTGTCTGATGAGGCAGTTCATTCATTGACAATGATCACGGGGTCCTGATCGCTCTCCGGGGGATGTGAGCGTGCAGATGGACACAGTTACTCACCATGATGAGCCGCCTAGGCAGTAAAAAAACTAATGGGACAGAACATGGTCTAATTTTCTGAGAGCACCATGCACCATCCTGTGATTTTCACTTCCAATCAGAGTGCCCATTGAGTATCCCTCGTGGGCTGTTCAGAACTGTCATTTAAGAGGCAGTTTTATGAAAGCAGGCTGGCTTCTGCAGGGAGGCGGGTGGTGTCTGGGTATGTGAGGTTGCCTCTGTCAGATGCCAGCTTCGCCTTGCCTGTGCTGCCCCCTCTAACCTGCCGAGGAAAGAAGGCATAAGGTGTCCCCAAGAAGTCTTCCAAATTGGGGCCACATCTGTCTAGCTCTTCCTACAAAGGAGATGCCAACCTGTTGCAGCTAAAATGAAGCTGCTAAAGGTATAAAGAAGACATTGCCCTGTAGGAATTCAGATTTAGAGAAATCTGAGTTTCCAAAGTGGGAGAAAGAAGAACGCCCATCTACCTCTTTCCTTTTGGTCACCTGTGTTGTCCTTTTGCCTAGAGTTCTGTGCTCGTAAAACCCAGCTATCCCTAGCATGGTGCCAAGAATGTCTAGGTCAGAGGTCCTCCAATCAAATCTCTAGGAAATGAGGTTCACCATGTGCATGAGTGAGGATGCTGAGGAGGAAGGGAAATGAGAGTGGGAGCTGGAGGGCCAGGACCCAGCTCCGCCTACTGATGCCATGTGCATGTTTGAGGACAGTGCAATAGATCTCCTACCACTTTAAGTCCAGCTAGAAAGCTTGATATTTTTGCATTGTACAATCTTCCCACTTTAAAATGTCAGTCCAAGTATATAGGGAACTTTGAAAGGATTGGTGTTCAGTTTGGTACTGGGTCCTAAGCTGTGGGAAGAGACTATTGTGTCTTTTTCATCTGTTTGTCTTCCAGAGAGCCCAGAACAAATGGGTGTAACAAGTTTTAGTAAACTTTCCAAGTGTGTAATAATCAGCCTAAACCAGTTTTACAACGTAAGCTCCCTTCATACCCATTTGGAATCACCTTTTGCTCTCATCCCAGGCCCCTGCCAACCACCTGCCTTATGTAAATTCCTCCATTATAGACATTTAGTATTGGTGGAAACACACATGTGTGTTCCCCTGTGTCAGCCTCCTGTGACTTAATGGCATCTTTTTGAGGTTCATTCATGTGCCATGGATCAGTACTTCCCTCCTTTCTAGGGCTGCATAGCAGTCCATTGTCTAGCTGCATTACAGGTGTGTTTATTTTCTCTTAATCTCTTCCTTTGTAGATGAACATTTAAGTATTTTCATTTATGTCTTTGATGTTTGTGAAAGTTAAAAAACATTCTCCTGCAAGTGTTTGTGCACATGGATGGCTTCAGTGGTCTTGGGGATGCTTAGAAGCAGAATGACTGAGGCATTTGATATATTATATTGCGTAATGTTTCCAGGAAGAGCCAAACTGTTTTCCAAAGTTGCAGCCCCACTTCAACCATCCCACAGCAATGCATAAGGGTTGCTGCTTCTCCACATCCTTGCCAACTCTTCTTAATGTCTGTCGCTCCAGCAGAATAGTTTTGGGTGCTTCCCTGGTGTTTTTGGAAGTGGTAATGTTCTCATTGAACCATGAAGCAGATACACTGAGCTGCCATGTTGCTGTATGTTCTGTCTGGTGTTGGCAGAGACAGCAAGAATCTGTTACCTGGCCGTATGAGACAGTCAGTGAGATAGCTGAAGTAGTCCGGAAGTGAGCTGCAAGTGTACAGTGGACTCAGCATTCCCGTTTCTAGGCTCTCGTTCAGCCAATATTTTAGCATACAAGGACAAAGATATATACATATATCCATATCCCTATATATTAGCATATTTTTCCTTCTAGCAAATTTGGAAATAACCAACATTTCTACTTTTATTAGATATGACAGTACCATGGTCATTAAAAGTGAAATAGAGCTTTCCTTCTATTGATAAGAAACATCAACCAGTATATTTTGCTGAATAACAAAGCAAAGTGCAGACTACTCTTTTCCTCTGCTGCCGTTTGTACAGAAGGCGGGCTGCATTTACCTCTACTTGTGTTTCACATGCCTGGGTGTGTGTATGGGAGTTTGAGTATATTTGTATATGGAAAGACTGCCTCTGCAAAAATTAAAAAGAAAGTGAAGAGAGAAACTAGAACATTGGAGTTCAAGGTTGGCAGTAAAAGTTTGCAAAAAAAAAATGTATATGTAAGAACATATACATGTACAGAAACAAACCTAAGCTCTGAAAAGAACACCAATAAATGGACCTCTGTGTGGTTAAAATACAGCTTAAGAAGTGGGACATACCCATCGTGAGACAGATCTATTTCTGTACCACTTAACTTTTAGCAATCTTTGTTTTATTATCTGCATCTATTATCTATTCAATAAACGCTTTGAAATTGGAAAAAACTCAGTAACAGCAACATTGTAATAGAACAGATCCCTCAAAGCAAAAACAAGCCAACAAATGTTAATTAAAAAAAAAAAACAAAACTTTTCCAAGACTACATCAGGGCAGAAAGTTAATTTGAACCTAGGTCTCTCTACAACTGAGGTCAGTTTTATCTCCACAGCATCATGTTGTGTCTGTGACGATCCCAAATGTTTTATTGTTGACCACTGGCATTTAAACATTCCAGGCTGGACATCCTGCCATTGGAATCGAGAATGGGCATCACCAATGACAAAGATGCTCAGCTCTGTGGCTGCTCAAGCCACATGTAGACCAAGCACTGTTTCTGCATCATCTGGTTCAGTCCATGACCCTGACTCTAAGGGGAGGTGGGGAGAGAGAAAATGATCTTGTAAAAAGTCTTTGACTTCTCAGAACACTGAGTGTCACCTAATAGAATGTGTAAACTCTGATATGGTTTATGCGGTCCAGGCCTGCCCAGGAAATTGCCAGCGGAATACTGAGAAGGTGGAAAATTATGTCCTAATAGCCATTCAGAATATTTTGAACCAGACTGCAGTATATAAATTGAGTAGCATTTCTCAACATACAACATACATGTGCACATGCCAAAACAGCCCTGTCTATAGGAGCAAGGGCAGGCAGCCTTTACTTAATGATGCTTGAGCAGGAGCATTGCCAGAACAGCTGCCAGGGCCTCAGACATCAAGGCTGTTTTGGCAGACTCAGGGCAGAGGCTCGCCAAGGTGGGAAGCCAGTCCCTCTGCCTGGGGTGCTGTCTGGCTGTTCCTCCATGGGCTGTTCTATCCTGAATGGAGACATCTGGCTTAGCTTTGGTTTGGCCATTATCTGTCCCTGGGCAGAGGAAGCCAAAGACAGAGCAGGGACACTGCTTCTGAAATAGGAAGGCCTCGTTCAAATCCCTGCCCTGCTGCTTGCTGGCTGTGTCACCCGACCAAATCCTTGAACCTCTCTGAGCCTCTATTTCTCCATCTGCTAGGTGAGATGACAACGCTGAGAGAATAAACCAGGGCTGGTGATCAGAGTGTCCTGCATTTAGTATTAATAATAGAGAAAAAGCAGCAGCGATTGTGGTTAGCACTGGTGCATTAACACCAGATCCCGGCCTCATTGCGCGTGACATGCATAAATGATTGCAATCTGTACGCCTGTGGCCCAGACACAATCTACTTTAGCCCATGAAATATTTTTTAGCTCTTTTGCTTACTTTTCAAGATTGGAATTTAGGAATTTTACTTGAAGTCAAGAGTTCTGAATTATCAGTACAGACAGATAAGTAGTAAAAGATCTATATTTGTGTTTTATCATTGGCATGGGCGTGTCCTTGTTTATATATTGGTTTCATATTAGTATTGAGTACACTGGCTATTTTTTTTCATTCTGAGATACCACCTTGGAAGTGAGAACAATGTAACCTAAAAGTGTGTACCCTCATATTAATTTGAATTAAAAAAATCAGCAAAAGTGGATCCCCATTACTCCCTGGTAGCAACCACCTGAAACCCAGGAGCGGCTGCCCTCGTGGACAGGACAGTGCCATCTTGCAGTCTGGTGCATCATCTCAGAGGGGCTCCCCCTACACCAGTTGCACCAAGAGCAGGTGCAAATTGTTGCTTGGTTTTATACGTAAGGATGCTGAGGCACAGGGTTTAAGGGACTTGCCAAGTCAGTCAGAGGAAGTGGTGGTCCGCCCCTAGTCCACACTCGGACCACTGCCCTCTTATCCCTAGCACACCTTCACCCCAGCAGGCTGGCCTCAGTCATTCACCAGCCTACCTGTCCCTGCCGCAAACTGTTAGAATTCAAAGGCTGAAAGTTCACAAACTGTGTCTGATTTGGATGGTGACCTTGTATGTCATCTAATCAATTTCAACCTCAAGACTCAGGTGGGGAGGGAGAGTTTCCCCGGGTCATTATCTTGCTCTTCCCAAGATTCACAGAGAATTTGCCGATCATCTCTTAGCCAGTCGGGAGTTGAAAGACCACAGAACTCACATTCTGGCTCTGGCTCTTTCACGTGTGGTGTTTGCCTCCTGGAGTGCAGGCTAATGCCGTCTATTAGAAAGTCTTCCCTGCTTTTAGTATTATGTCCCAACAGTTGTCACCATCACAGGTAGGACACACAGCCCATCCTCGTCAACAGCAGAACAGCCAGTTCATTGCAAATGACTAGCAATTAGGGAATCATTTGGACAGAAGCCACTTGCATTTTTCACCAGAAGGCGCATTCTCATTTTACTGCCAACCTATTCAGCTTTCTCCTCTCAGGCCCCACTGAATGCTCAGTAATTTCAATGTGAGCTCCAGTTCAAAGGGCAGCATTTGTAACACACATCCAATATCACAAAATGGATCGATGGCACATGGATGCCTGGACAGAAAAAGATGCTCGACATCATTAGTCATTAGGTAAGTGCAAATTAAAACTGCAGTGAGATACCACGCCGTGCCTATTACAATGACACCATGTTACAATTTCAAATTTAGAAAAATGCGATTAATTTACGTTTTGTTTCTAGGTATTTACCCACGAGAAATGCAATCATAGGCCCATACAAAGACTTGCTCATGAATATTCATAATAGCTTTATTTGTTCCAGCCAGAATCTGGAAGCAGCTCAAATATCCATTAACAGGTGAATAGATAAACAAACACTGGTATAATTGATACAATTAAACTATGGGGGGAAAAACAGACAAAAGACTACATACAACAAAATCAATTGGGGTTTTATAAAAGAAGTTACTCCTGCTACAATTCTGATGGGTCTGAAAACAGCAATGCTAAGTTAAAGAAGCCACAAGAAAAAAATGTGTAATTTCATTTTTTGTAAAATCATCAAAAAAAGAACACCTATCTATACCATAAGAAGGAAAATTAATGTTTGTGTGCAGAAATAGGAGGGGACTTGTCCACAGAGGGATCGGCAGGAGGGAATACAAAGTGACAGTGGTAAATTTTTTTAGACATTAGCTTGATTGTAGTGATAATTTTCCAAGTTGGCAGTGAAAATTTGCAAAATATTCCATTTCTAAATATGTGCATTCTATTTATCTATTAGTATTTTATTTATTGTTTCTATCAATAGCTCTATACAACTCTTTAAAATAGCACTTAATAATAGTGGATGTTTGATAAATACATGTGGTTAGGAAATAGCATGAAAATTTAGGTGGGGGACAATTTTAGTCTCCTCCTGTTTTTATTCCCCCTTCTTCCCCTTTAAAACACTTAGTACCTGGGGAGGGTTGTGTCTTGCTAGGACAGTTGTCAGGTGAGCAGCTGTGGGCTCCTGGCACCCTGCTTCTTAGTGGGGAGAACGCAGAGCCATTCAACGCAGCTCTCACTCTCAGCTGCAGATTTCTTGCTTGAGATACCTGCTCTGATGGAGAGGAAATGCCAGAAGTAACAATTATGGATTGTGTCCCCAGGTCCCAGCGCTGAGCAAGGCATAGAGTCGTGGGCACTGAAAGTAGACAAATCCCCTGCTGTTTGCACTCTGCCAGATTAGATTCACCAGAAGTCACATGTTAATAAAAAGGGATGCTTCCGGCCTGATATTGCAAAATGTAGGGGTATAATGTGGGGGCACGTGTTTTAGGGGCATCTGGGGTGGGGCAAGCAGGGAAGAAGCCAAAGTGGCCCTTGGGGTGCAGAGGCTCACACTGAGGCTGTGAGTCTGCGCTCTTGAGAGCGCAGGTAGCTCCGAGATGCTTTATCCCCAGTCTGCTGAGAAGTTTGGGCTGTATTTACCAAGTCAACACCTGTTTTGTTCACGATTCCAGACAGAGTTTTGATCCTGAGATAGCAGTATTTCATTTTAAATACTTTACACTGAGGTGCATTCACTCTTTCTGGCTGGATGAGTGCTGGGCGATGCCTGATCACAGCCAGGAGCCTAGACCCATTTGAGTTGCCGGGGGCTAATTTTCATGAGTCACACATTGGCATGTGGCTAAGTACCCGATTTCCCAGAGACTATGAAGACCTAGGCATCTGATGGCAGGTGTTTGAGTTGTTTTTTAGGTTTTTTCTTTTTTTTTTGTTTTAGTGTCATTTCATTCTATTTCAAAATAAATCTCGTCTGCTATGTGAGATAGCAGACGAGAGTCTATATGACAATGACAATATCAGAGAAAGAGACTTATAAAGTATAAATCAGGATGAGTCTCAAATTGTACCCTTTTGTAGCATAAAGCAGCATTGAGTAAAAGCACCTGGCTTCGTTTATGTTATTTTACAACAAATAAGAAAAAGACAGTGCATGGGAGTCATTTGGGGGTGGGGGGCAGAGGAGTGGGAAGTGACGTGGAAGGTAGGAATGTCTGTAAAAGTGTGTGAGAACGATGGCTTTAACAGCAGAAAGCTGGGATTTAATCTTGCCCCAGACTCTGAGACACTGGAGGACACACCTCAGAATTTTTCTCAACAATAGGGAAAAGCTGAGCTAATTCAGAATATCTGCAAAGCTTAACATAACATGAAAATGTATGTAGTGGTTTTTTTTGCACTTTTCAGCCGGGGCTGGGTTTGAACCCGCCACCTCCAGCATATGGGGCCGGCGCCCTACTCCTTTGAGCCACAGGCACCACCCCAAAATGTGTGTAGTTTGTCCTGAGGACGAAGACAAAGGTCCTGCTGCTACTACTGAGTTGGTGGCCTGTGGTCACAGTGGAAAGGAGTGCTGACTTTGCGTTAGCAGTTAATGAGAGTAAAACACGGACCCCTCCCCCTACCCATGAGGTCCCGCGGACCCTAGACTAAGGAATGCTAGTGGATGGAGACGAACACCACGTAGAAATACAGACAGGCGAGTCGGTATGTCCTGTAGGAAATAGATGCTCAGCCCTGTGGTGCTGAGGGAGGCAGGACAGAGGACGGCCCACAGAGGAAAGAGCAACAGTCTTATGTCCCCCTGGAGAGACTCTCTGAGAAGATGCTACTTGGGCAAAGACCTGGAGAAAAAGAGGAAGGGGCAGACGGGGCGGGGCCAGGATAGTGGGTGAGGACAGGGACATTTACAGAGAGCTCACAAAATTGAGAAAACTACCTAATCCCAGAGCGGTTGTGAGGCTCATGTCATAGAGAAGAGATAAATACAGCAAGGTTATAAAAATATAACAAGCAAACAGAGGTTTGAATGAAATGTTGCTTTGGGGTGAAATGGTCATGAGGCTCAAATTGTAATCACTGGGCTTTGGCGTGTCGTAAACTCAGACCCATAGACCAGGCTGGATGGGCCATTAAGACGAGGAAGGTGACCATGCAGGATGATTCCCAGCAGAACACCCTGGTGTCGGCAGCTACCGTTTCACTTGTACAACTCGCATTCCCCCTTCATCAGACAGATCTCCTTTGGAGAATCATCTCTCCTTCATGCTCAAATTATGACTTTGGACGGCATTGATGCCTGCTCCGTCCATCAGCACATTACTCTACTTCAGCGGATGCCACGATTGCTTCATGGTGACGGCCTGACCAAGGAGGCTTCATTAAGAATTGTCCCACTACACGTGCACAGTAGGAGAAGTGGGGCCTGAAACTTATAAAATTTACCAAGTAGTAGGCCATCTGGAATGAGAAAAATACCCGTCTCGAAGGTAAAATGTTTTTTTCTTTCTATTTAAAATGTTAAACAACTTGTATCAGTTTTACAAATGTGCATACCTCTTCTCCAGACATGTATTACAGATTCTGAAAACACCAGCAGTCATCACACTCCCAATATCTCTGTTTATCCAGTTAGTTTTACACCACAGCCTATTAACAAATAAACAAAATCTGTTCTTATTGTTCTCTAAAAAAAAAAAAAGAATTGTCCCACCCTAGTCCTTCTGCTTAAAATTACTGGGCTTTTAAATGCCATCCTGCCACCACGAAGGGATGGTCTGTCCAAGAAGGATTATCAACCCACAGATGGTTCAGTAGAGGCAGAAAGTGGAGGCAGTATTCTGATGACTTTCACCCCTGGATTCACCCTGGGCCTTTCATTTATAACATTTTATGAATTCCTTCTTTTTTTTTCTTTTTTGGCTTAAATATTACATTTTTAAATTTAAATTTTCATCACTTGAAACTAAAAGAGTCTTGACTTGTTCAGGGCTCAGGAGGATGACAAAGGATCCTACAATGAACAGCCTGTTAGAACTAAAACAACTTCAAAGGTCTCAGAAAGCAACCTGAGAAAATCCCAGGGTCAAAATTGACTTGTCTAAAGTCACGCTGGTAGTAAGAGGAGAGCAGAGACAAATGACATTCACCACGACAGCAGGCGGGATGCTGGTTCAGCTGCCCAGTGGATTTGAGGTGGACGTCCTTTAATAAGGGAGACTGATGCTCCTCTGGGGGCCTTGGCCAGACCAGCCCCAGCACTGTGCCCACCCACCCTCTGTTGCTCACTCATATCCTGCAGTGGAACATAAGGGTTTCACTGGGAAGATTTTTTTTTTTATTTACTGCATCACTAGCAGGAGGAACTTGTATTTTTCTGCTCTAAGGCAGAGAGACAGTCTCCTCCACAGAAATCAATTTCAGCTCTGGCTGATCCATGGGAAACTGCACAAGACCCTTTAGAATCTTTTGGAGATGCTGAGTCTGTTTGCTGTGTTCACCAAAAGGTCCCAGAGAAAACATGGTAGGGATGGGAGACCTTAGGGGCAGACCTGGGAAACAAATTGTTTCATCCCACTGCTGACTTGTATGAGCTCAGCACCCCGCTGAACCTGTCTGTCTTACCTTGGTTGAAAATTCAAATTCAACTTAATTTGGCCACAGTAAATTATTCTTCTCTTTCAAGAAGAAGTTCCTTGGCTGTCAAACTAGAACATCCAGAATGTAAGGTCAGAGAATGAACCATCTTGAAGACAACTGTCAACATGGGGAAGGTGGAGAATTGTGGCCAATAATTTCGCCTTCCATAAGAACATTGCTTTTCTTCAACTACTTGGTAAATTTCCACAGAGGATTACATTGACCAGCGTATTGCTAAATAGCTGAAAGATAATATACTCCAGTTATTTCATTTTTGTATAAAAAGAATTTTCTCCATTTTTGAAAAATAGTTTCAGCAAATATTTTCTTACATGTCTTTGTCTATTTCTGTTGTTATTTCCCTAGATGATGATGATGATGATTTGAGGCAGAGACTTACTCTGGCACCCTGAGTAGAGTGCTGTGGCATTATAGCTCATAGCAACTTCAGCGCTTGGGCTTAATCGATCATCTTGCCTCAGTTGTTTTTTGTTTGTTTGGAGGGGTTTTTTTTGTATTTTTATTAGAAACAGTGTCTCACTCTTGCTCAGGCTGGCCTCAAACTCCGAAGCTCAAGCAATCCACCCTCCTCAGCCTCCCACGTGCTGGGATTACAGGCTTGAGCCACCACATCCAGCCAGTCTCTAGATTAATTTTAAAAATTGAATTGTTAGTTTAATTTTTATAAATATTTTTAAGGCTTTGCTATACATTGCCAAAATATTTTTAAAGAAAAGTTGTATTAATTTGTATACTTGTCTTTGCTAGTGTAGAAAATGCTTATTCATACTAATATGGGGTAATACCATTTTATTTATTTTTTATTTTTTTTTTTCAGCAGAGAAATGGAAATTTTAAAACAATGACACAGATATGCTAGCTGGTGAGTCATAATATTAATAATAAATGATATTAAGTACGTGATGATTAACAAGTACTTAATATCAGTTAACAATTAACTTTACCTAATTGTCATATGCAGAACAGTACAGCCAATAGCAAACCATTTAGTATATGTATATTCATTTAGTATAACTGAACATGAAATGTTCTGTAGATGTCTGTTAAATCCAGTTGTTGAATGGTTAAGTTTAAATCTAAAATTTCTTTACTTAGCTTCTTTTTGGAGGATCTATCCAACACTGCTAAAGGAGTATTAAAATCTCCAACTACATGGAGCTGGAGGAAATCACATTACTCATGTCAATTAGAGTTTTTCTTATAAATTGAGGCACATTCTGGTTGGGTGCATAAATATTAATAATTGAAATCTCATTATATTGAGTGGTACCCTTAACAAATATGAAATGTCCATCTTTATCCTTCTTTACTTTGGTTGGTTTAAAGCCTATTGTACCTGCAAATAGGATTGCAACACCTCCTTTTTTCTGTTTTCCATTTGCCTGGAGTATAGATGACCATCCCTTCACTTTGAGTCTAAGGTTATCTTTTAAGCTAAGGTGGGATTCTTGTATGCAGCAGATATCTGAGATTGCAGGAAACTTTGTGTCCCAGATTAGTCCTAATACATTAATGAACATGGGCAGGTGGCCTGGGGGCACTCTGATCTACTCTCCCTGTATCTTCACTGGACCACTGGGCTCCCTCCCCCTAACCAATATACAAGCACGTACAAACGGTGGGCTTGCCACAAAACACAGCTTCCAAAGGAGGCCTTTAGTTCACCCTTCAAAATGTTGCCACCCCAAGACCGCTCCAGTATAAATATTCTGAAATAAACGTTGTTCAAGAGGTCTGCTGGTGAGTCCCTGGCTTTCCAGCCAGTCTTGGTAGGGTGCTCCCCAATGTCAAGTCAAGATACTTGACTGGTTGAAGATCCCCAGAGAATTCACAGTGCTGGAGGGAGGTAAGTGCCTACCTTAGCTTCCAGGCTACCAGCCTGCTGAAGCCTCCAACAGATAAACATCAGAACCGACAGAGGCCAATCTAGTCCTCCTTTGTAGCCCAAGTTGCAGGCATTTGCCTTCCGTCAGCACAGGCATCCGAACTCCCACACGCCCTGCAGCCCTGCAGCCTGGGCCCAGTGCCTATTAGAAGAACCAGAGGCCTGTGCAAACTTGGAGGTCACTGCCATGAGACGGTTCACGAGGAGGCGGGACTAATAGGAGAATGCCTGTGTGCTGTTCAGTTAAAAAAATAAAGCAACCCATAAGGCTGGTAATAACCATCCCTGTGAAGAGATACGAGCGACACTAAAGCCGTCACGCTAGGAAAAAGGAATGATCGCTCATGTCTTCACGCACTCTCCCCACTGGCAGGAACCTCAGGCATCGTGGCCATTGACTCCGGGCTGAGTTGGAGCTGGGCAAAAAAAGAATGTTGCCAGGCAGACATGGATTTTTTTCCTGTTCATCACAATGTGCCCAGCCCTGGGTCAGACAGTGGGATAGGGTGGCCCCCAAGACATTATGCTTATGAACCACCCAGGGAGCTTCTATACACAGGCAGATCCTAGGACTCCACTTCAGACCAGCAGAATCAGAATTTAAAAATCTATGATTATTTTTCTTCTTTTTAAACTCCCCAGGTGATTTTGTTGCAGCTTGTCCAGAGCCTGGCATTTAGAAACCACTGCAGTGGGGAATATAATAAAAGTATAAAATTAGGTTTGTCCTTAAGAAGCTTACCATACAGACGAAGAGATAAGACTCATTCAAATGAAGCAAATTTAATTATTTCCTCATCTGCGTTCAAACAGTGCTTTTATACATATCTCTATCACAGCTTGTGCTTCCTTAGGTTGGAAATGTTTATTAGTCTCCCTCCTTTGCAAGCATTCTGTGAACTATTGGAAGGCAAAAGCTGTATTCATCTTGGGTGCACTGGGTCACGCCATCTTTTTGCCATTCATTCATTCTCTTCTTTAAAGAAATACAAGGTTTTGCAGGCGTCTGCACTTTTGTGGGTGCTGGTAGTGCGGCCAAAACCAAAACTGGTCAGTCCCCAGGTTTCCCGGAATATTCTTGCAGGGTGAGTATGGGGAGCAATAAAGAAATGAAGGAGGGCAGCACCTGTGGCTCAGTGAGTAGGGTGTCGGCCTCATATACCGAGGGTGGCGGATTCAAACCCAACCCCAGCCAAACTGCAACAAAAGAAAAAAAAAGGGCTGGACGTTGTAGCAGGCGCCTGTAGTCCCAGCTACTCAGGAGGATGAGGCAAGAGAATCGCCTAAGCCAAAGAGCTGGAGGTTGCTGTGAGCTGCGACGTAACGGCACTCTACCAAGGGCGACAAAATGAGACTCGGTCTCTAAAAAAAAACTAAAAAAAAAAGAAAAGAAATGAAGAAGACACTTGGCAGAGAGAAAATAATGAGAAAGAGACTGACCAGGAGTCAGCATTTGATAATAGGATCATGGGTGGCTGTTCTAAGTCAGTGACCTTTGAGCCAAAACCCCAAATGATGACATAAAGTTCACAGCAAGAACACCTGGAAAGAATATCCCAGGCAGAAACAGGAAAAGTGCAATGGTTCAAAGGCTGAAATGAGCTGACACACTCCAGCAAAGGAAAAAAGGCCAGGGAGGCTGATCCTAGTGACCAATGGCGAGAGACACAGGAGAGGAAGCCAGAAAGGTGGGCAGAGGCCAAGGGCAGCCTTCTAAGCCATAGGGTGGGGAGAGAGGTTCTATTTTATTTTTCATTCTATCTCTATTTGATTCTAAGTGCAATAGAACACCACTGGAAGGTTATAACCAACATGATTAGCCAACACAATCGAATATCCTCCCTTAACAATATACCCCTGTGCAGAGCATGCATTGTATTGGGGCGAGAAGGGAAGAGAAGGCGATTTCAGAAGTCCAGGCCGGAGATGGTGGGCAGGGCTGAAGTGGGGGTGTGGCCATGCACAGTACACATTTTGGAAGCACCTGTCAGCCCACTTGATAGATTGGTCTTAGAGTGAGAGTGAGATATCAAGGATGACTCGTAGATTGATGAATACACCCAGTGCTTGGAACATGATAATAAGCACTCAGTGAATGATTACTGAACAATTGGATAAATGAGTATAAAACAATTCAACATCAGCATCTCGAACATAATTACACGCCAATGTGTCTGGTGCAGACAAAAGTGCTCTGGACCATCAAGAAAGGTGTCAGCGTGGTTTCGAATTGCTTGGAGGTGGTGTTTGAATTCTGACTCAAAAGTTAAGTCTCCTTGAGTTACAGAACCAAACAGGAGGGGGTATTCTAGACCAGAATCTGAAAATGAGCCTCCTATGTGATTGTCTGGTTGGTTGTTTTGGTTTTGGTTTTTTGGCTCTCAGGGTTTTTTTTAGGGGAGGGAGTTTCAGGAGAAGGGTAGAGACAACGGTGTTGGCAAAACAGGGGATGGAGATATAGTTGAATGAATATGAAAACAGGAGAGGAATGTGAAGCATTCTGATAGGCAGGCGGCAGAGTGGATTCGAAAAGCAATAGAGATCCATCATGGGTTCTCGTCCAGGGAAGCAGCACACGATGGTGATTTATGTCTTGAATTCAGACTGGAGGTGGGGGCACAACACAGGGAGACAGCAGATCGGATAGAATTACAGTAATCCAAGCACTAGGTTCACAAAACTATTCTCTCCGAAGGGGGGGAAAAAATGATGCCACAAACCTGGGCTCCAAGTAGGAAGAAATATCACTGTGTCAGAGGCTCTCAGAACTGGCCGGAAGGGACAAGGCAGGAGAAGGCATGGGGAAGCAATTTGGCGGAGGAACGAAACCGCCCCAATCCAACCCAGCACCCCTTTCTGAAGCTTAAAGAGGATTCCTAAGAGATTTCAGGTCCTGGTGACTGGGTGTCATGGGCTGATTTATGGATTTCCTGTCTCCTATAGACAGATTTCAATTTTAAGTGGAATTCTTCTTCCTTCCAGGGGCATTTGCAGCTGCCCCATAAGTGGGTCACGTTTGGGGGAGCAGCCTCCTTGGCGATCAGGGACTTAAAGATCAGCCATGAACCCACCCCACCCTCACAGCCTTTGCAGGGAGCGAGGAGAGGTGCTCTGTAGAGGCTGAAGGGGGAGGGAGTCCTTTTTCCCTTCACATTTCGAGATGCTGTTGGAACTTGGCTAGTTCCCACCAAAAGAATAAAAAAGAAAAAAAGAATCACAAATCCACAAGTTTGAAGACAACTGTCCCCATTCCCGAGTCCCCAACTGGTCCATAGATGACCATCTGGCCACTTGGAAGCTGGAGGCAACAGAAAGGGGCATTGGGCTATGGAGTCAGGTCGCCAGAATGGAAAGGAAACGACAGTGAGAGAGACAGAATGGCAGGCAATAGCACCCTCTGCTGGAAGCTCGCTGTCTTACAGCGAAGTGGGCTGGCTCCTGAAACCAGGAAGGTGGGGAAGCAGGCCTGACCACCAGGAGGCAACTACAGAAAGCTAGACCCTGAAATGAGACTGGAATGTTCTAAATAATAGATATTTGCTCAGGGACCCCGTGCAACCCGGCTCATCAGACATGATTCACAGCCAGGCTGCCCAGCTTGGTCAGGGTGCAGTCTTCCCCGAGGGGCTGGCACAGATGACAGCTTCCACTCCCCTCCTTTGTATTTTGCAGCATAGCAACAAGCATCAGGGGTGCAGTCTATGGAGAGAAAAGGGTGCAGCATGTTCCTTCTCACTGCGGCTCATTCGCTGTGCTGTCCCGCCCTTTACTCCAAGACAACCACACCTCCACTCACACGTACAGACAGACTCATCAGCCATCCAGTGGCGATTTATTGAGTATCTACTGTGCCGTGGATGTAATGCTAGGACTGAGAGCTACAAAGATTAATGGGACAGGGGAAGATCAAACCCTGTACAAGATGGTAGCATATTTTAGAGAGCAAAGCCCAACTCGGGTTGAGTCAGTTAGAGACATTTTCTCAAAGCTGAAATATGGATCTGTATGTTGAAGGAAAGACAGGATTTTTCCAGTCAAAAAACAGTAATAAAGAAATTCCAGGGTGGTGCCTGTGGCTCAGCGAGTAGGGCGCCGACCCCATATACCAAGGGTGGCGGGTTCAAACCCAGCCCCAGCCGAACTGCATCAACGATTAGCCGGGCACTGTGGCGGGCACCTGTGGTCCCAGCTACTTGGGAGGCTGAAGCAAGAGAATCGCCTAAGCCCAAGAGCTGGAGGTTGCTGTGAGCTGTGACGCCACGGCACTCTACCGAAGGCGATAAAGTGAGACTGTCTCTACAAAAAAAAAAAAAAAACCCTACCCCCCCCAAAAAAATAGAAAAAAAAAAAAGAAATTCCAAGAAGAAGAAACCACATGTAAAAGGACGCAATGTCTTGAGAGAGTCTAGGGAAAGGCCTGAGGAAGCTCAGAAGTCTACATGGCCAGTAACCATAGCAGAGAAGGTGACAGTGGCCTGGTCAGTTAAGGACAGATTATGAAAGGCCTTTACTAAGGAGTCTGGGAGCCTGATGTTAGGTAGGGAAGGAGGGAGAGGAGCAGATAGCAGCAGGAGGTGCTCTGTCTGCAACAAGGAACAAATTGACCAGAAGGCGCTCCCAAGGATAAACATGTCAGGGGGCTTTCAAGGATGGACCGGATGTTTGGTCTACGCTAGGGAGTCTCCAAGGTCTGACAGGACAGAAAGAGGTAAAGAAACCACAAAGTGAAGATATGATCAAGGCCACAAATAGGGATCTTGGGAGCATGTGTGCAGTTGAGGTGACAGTCCCTAAATGACCTACCCCCATTAGCATAGTGAAAATCACACCCACCAGCACCATGAGAGTCTACCAGTACCATGGCAACCCCCGAAAATTGCCTCAGAAGGATAGAAAAGGGGAGGATTCACCATTCCGTGAATTCTCCACCTTTTTCCAAGAAAAACCATGAATATGCCACATATATTCCTTCCACTTAACATGGAATTAGGGAATCAGCATGAAGGGGATAAATCTTGTAAAAGTCGGGTTCCCCACCTTGCCAGGTGTTTATCTGAAACATATGTCTCAAGCTCAAAGATCTGTGTGGGGCCATCTGTTCTCTCTGATCTCAAACCTAAATTGAGAGAAGAAAGGGCATTGTGTAACCGGTAAGGTTAACTCTCCCACCCTACTGCCTGCTCCAAAAACCCTGTGCCCAGTCTGCCCCCTAGAGGCTGAAGGCAGAAAAACGTCAAACCCAGGCTCCAGGACCTCATGGTGCAGCAACAGAGGAAATTGAACATAATCACAAGTGTTAAAGAACGCTCTCCGCATTCTCCCTGTGACCTGTCTCAGCCAGTGAGGTCTCTGAAAGAATCCCTCATCTAAGCGGGGCTCTCTCTTCACTATGGGAGTACACGCAAGCTTTCTCTTTTCCAAATTTCTGAAGGGTGCATACAAGATGTGCAGATAGCACGGCTGCGACCCACTCCCAACACAGTTTCAGAATATGGGAGACAAGACTACAGCCTTAACTTTTCCCGAACAGACGCTAATTTCCCCTTTGGGATCAGTCATGAAATATAGCCAAGAGGCAGATATCTAGGGAAAAAGAAAGACTGGCTTGAGAGAAACTTGCAGGTGAGCTGACCGTGTTACCATATGCAAACATTATAGAAACCCAGGTCTTTAATATGTCTTCTGGGTCTTTAGCAGATGTCAGGGGAGACCATTCAGAAGAGTGACCTTGAGCACAGTCACCAGACCCTCTGGCATGGGGCTGTGGGACTATCTATGCATGGAGGCTGAACCAGTATAGTGCCTGGCAATGCCCTAAAATGGAAACACTTTCCTGAGCCTTCTGGTGCTGAAAAATCAATTAAGCTTCACTTCCCGGCAATAGTCCAAACACCCTCTTCTATAGCCAAGTGTCCCAGGGCAGCAAGATCTGACTTTCCCAAATAAAGATGCAAGAAATCAAATCTCCCCAGGATATAAAATCAATGTCCACAAGTCAAGTAGCCTTTGTATATGCCAATAACAGTCAAGATTAGAGGCTAATCAAGGACACAACTCCCTTGATTCACCATAGCTTCAAAGAAAATGAGATACCTAGGAATATACATAACAAAAGAGGTGAAGGACCTCTATAAAGAAAATTATGAAACTCTAAGAAAAGAAATAGCAGAGGATATTAACAAATGGAAGAACATACCATGCTCATGACTAGGAAGAATCCACATTGTTAAAATGTCTGTACTTCCCAAAGCAATCTACTAATTCAATGCCATCCCTATTAAAATACCAACATTGCACTTTCAAGACTCGGGATCCTGCACTTTCATACTTGCTGAAGGATAATGAAATTCCCTGGAGACTCCACGAAGAGCCTGGATTTCTATACACATCTGGCCATAATGACGTAGCCCTTTGCAGCCCCACTGGGGTAGCATAGGAGGTGACCAGCGTAGAGTCAGGACAGTCAGCACCACCCACCAGTAAGGAGACCACTCCTGAAAAGCATGGGTGGAGACCACATGCAAAGCAGTAATGAGGCTCCTGGCTAGGACGGAGTCACTAGAGTCCCAGTGGGAGCCTAAGCCCTCATTTCCATCCAGCAGTAACAAAGTTCCCCTCTCCACCTTGGTGTCAATACAGGCTGACACCCCCCCAGGGAGTAACGAGGGGTTCTCCTCTTAACCCATCAGATTGATGTCAGAGAAGACCTGCTATAATACAAGATTTAAACACAATCTCGAGTCTGATAAAGCCAAAAACATCTAGGTTTTGATGAAAAATAAATTACTTATCACACCAAGAAAAGGAAAGACCTCAAAGTGAATGATACTGACATGACACAGATTTTAGAATTATATGACGGTTTTAAAGCAGCCATCATAAAATTGCTTCAATAAGCAATTATGAACATGATTGCAACAAATAAAATATATTAACAGTAAAAAATTATGAAGTATAGAGATGAACCAAATGAAAATTTCAGAACTAAAAATGACAATAACTGAAATAAAAACTTGATGGATGGGGTAACAGCAGGGTGGAGGAGACAGAAGAAAGAAGCAGTGAATTTGTGGATAGAACAATAGTAATTTTTGAGTATGAACAATAGAGAGAAAGCAGCCTTAGAAAAATTAACAGAACTTTGGGAATACGTGGAGTTATAACAAAAGATCATGACACAGAGTATCAGGAGAAGAGGAGAAAAGAGGCAGAAATGAAAAAAGTATTCAAGAAAATAATGGCTGCAAATTTTTTAAATTTTACCAAACCATAAGATTAACTTAGAGATTCAAGAAGCTGAGTGAATCCCATACAAGGAAATCTACATAAAGGCATGTCATAAACTTCTGAGGACTAAAGAAAAAAAAAAAAGCTTGAAAGCAGCCAGAAATAAATGATGTATTACATAAGGGAGAAATAATTCAAATGACAGTGTATTTCTTATCAGAAACCATGGAAGCCAGAAAGAAATAGCACCACATTTTTCAACTACTGAAGAAAAAGAACTACCAACTCAGAATTGGATTCCAGCAAAAATACCCTTCATGAATTAAGGGGAAATCAAGCCATCCTCAGAGGAAAAAAAGTAAGGAGAATTTTTCAGGAGCACACCTATCCTAAGAGAGAAGAATTTCTCTAAACAAGAAGGAAATGTTAAAAGAAGCAATCTTGGAACATCACGAAGGTAGAAAGGACACAGAAAGAACAAAGATGTAGGCAAATACGGTAGACTTTTCTTCTCCTCTTGAGTTTTCTAAATTATGCTTGATGGCTGAAGCATAATTTGCAACACAAATTGTAGTGTGGTTTAATGTGGTTTTCAATGTGTGTAGAGGAAATATTTAAGACAATTGTATTATAAATTGAGGAAGATAAAGGAATGTAAAAGAAGCTAAGGTTTTCATGTTTCCCTTGAACTGGAAAAATATCAACATCAGTAGTTAACTTACAAATATATGCAAAGTAATGCTTGGAAAACCACTATAAAAAAAAGCTAAACAAAGAAATACACTTGAAAGAACCATAATAAATCAAAATAGGAATATAAAAGATGTTCAACAGCCCACAGAAATTTAGGAAAAAGCTGACACAGAATCATAAAACTTAAATAGCAAACAGAAAACAAAAAAATTAAATGGCAGATCTAAGCCTTAATAAGCTAATAATTATATTAAACATAAATGGTCAAAATGTACCAATTAAGAGACAGAGATTAGTGGAGTGTATAAAAAGCAACTCCAACCATATGACATTTAAAATAAAGTCACTTCCAATATAATGGTAGAAGTAGGTTAAAAGTGAAAGGATGGATCACACAAACATTAATCAAAAGGAAGCAGGTGTGGCAATAGTATTATATAAAAAAAAAACTTCAGAGTAAGGAAAGTAAGAGAGATGGAGAGAAAAAATAATTTAGGTTTCAATCATGGAAGACATTATGTTAAGTAAAATAAACCAGCCACAGAAAGACAACTATCACATATTCTCACTCATATGTAGGAGCTACAAAAATTGATCTCACCAAAGTATAAGTAGAATGCTGGTAACCAGAAGTAGAGAGGCGGTAACTGCCAGGGAAGGATGGGGAGGAGGATGAAGTGGGTAATAGGTGCAGAAAATAAAGTTAGATAGAAGGAATGAGTCCTAGGTTGATAGCACACTAGAATAGCTATAGTTAAGAATAATTTATTGCATATTTCAAAATGGCCGTAAGAAAAGGATTGGAATATTTCCAACATGGAGACATGAAGAAATGATAAATGTTTGAGGTGACGGATATCCCAATGACACTGATTTTATCATTGTATATTGTATATATGTATCAAAATGTCGCATGTACTCCATAAATATCACTAACTCTTGTGTATAAATAAAAAATAAAGGTTCAATCAACCAAGAACACGTAGTAATCCTAAAGGGTAGGCACCAGACAATAGATTAAAATTACATGGAAAAAACCCCAATAGAACTGAAAAGAGAAAGAAACAAACGTATAAATATAATAGAAGATACCAACACCCCCCTCTCAACAATTGCTAGAACAACTCAAGTGAAAAATAGCAAATAAGTGGAGGAACTTTACAACTCCATCAACCATTAGTATCTAATCAGAGTAAAATACTCTACCCAACAACAGTAGAAAAGAATTTTCTAAGTGCCCATGGAATATATACTAAATAGATCCCAGGAAACTGAAAAGGCTTGAAATCATACAGAGTACGCTTTCTGATCACAAAAGCAAACTAAGAAACAACCCTATTTTTCTCTGTTCCTTCCTCCCCCAATCCTTTTTTCCTTTTTCACTTGTGTGGCCCCCCCCATTCTTACTTCCCACTCATCTAGCCTGCCCTCACCCCACGTGTTGCAGTGACAGTGCAGTTCTTGGGAAGTTTTTGGAGATGGATGTGGCTTAGAGCCCAGAGCTTTAAAGAAAAGGGAGGAATGGACTTTTCATTCTCTTAATCCTCTCTCTTGGAACCCTCTTTCTGCTCTTGGAGAACTGCCATAACCCTCACCTTGCTCTGCTGTGACTGTCCCCAGAACCTTTTTATACTAAGTCAGGAGAGAGAAGAAGATGGTTCAATTCTGAATCTGTGTCCCTCAAAGTGGATTTGTATCATATGTGTACGTTAAACAGTTTTGTGACCAAAAAAAGAAAAAAAAAATTAAATGGAGCAGAAAAAATAGCTTTTCTTATGAGATCAAAAATTCAGCAATAAACTTCCAGTGCAGAAGGCAGGAGTCGAGAATGATTGCATTTGCTGGGGAGTCCCCTCTCCCCTGAGGACCCGTCATTGCATAATCATGTGCTGTGTTCTCATGATCCTTTTAGTGCTGCTGAGCTGGGAAACCCGGTCCTGCTCAAACCTGGGGAATGGTTCCCTGAACTGTATATTCCCAATCATGTGCTTCTCATTGACGATTCTGTGGTCCTTAATGTTTTGATAGCTACATATAAGAAAGGAAAAAAATGACTCCCTTCTTTCTTCTATAAGGTGAGCTAATGGCCGAGCACGGCAGGGACTCAGTCCCTGGCAGGCAGCAGCTGCTCAGGCTCCCTGTCCCAGAGGACAGCAGAAGGCAAGGGAGAGGGGGTGGAAGCAGGAATCGGGGAGCTCAGGGCAGGAATTCTTTCCTGAAGCTCTATCCTCCCTGGGGCCTGGGTGCTGGGGCAGATGGCATTTGCTTTTTCCATCACTTAGAAAGCCATGACTGGAGACTTGGGGGTGGGAAGGGAAGGGAGGAGGTCCAAGCACCATTTCCAGAAGCTTTTCAGAGTCCCTGCATTTTTACATCACATAATTCTGCTCTCTGAATATCACAGAGACAATTCCATCCTGTGAGTGGCATATGCTGGGCCACATTCACTGCTGCTGGTGGTAGGGGTGAACGCCTGAGCCTAAGGCAACAATCAGCTGAAACACTGCCATTTCCTTCTGTGGCTTAGATCATTCACCTGAAAATCCCACTGTCATCTTCCTTCCCTCTCTCAGTCTCTGAACTCAGTGATTTCATGCTCTGGCCTTAGGTAGAGCGAGCTTCTTTATCCCTGAATTGTCTGTACCTACATAGATGAACAGGTTGGGCCTACAGGCTGGGTGAACTTAAAATCAGTGTGGAGAACATCATTGTTCTCAGTAGCTACACACTCAAATGTTTATGGGTAACCAGTCCTGATGTCTGTAACTAACTCAGAAGGTGAGAGAGAGAGAGAGAAAGTGAGAGAGAGACACCTCACAATACGGCAAATAGGACAAACTTCAGTAACTGGGGGAGTCTGGCTGATGAGAGCATCATATGCATTGTATTATTCTTATGGATTTTCTGTGGATTTGAACATTTTTGAAATTAAAAGAAACAGGGGATATTAGTCTTGCAAGTGTAAACCATTTCTCTTCTCTAAAGTCTTGGGTCAGAACAATGGTCTCTGCCCTGGTGGAGTTGTGTGGTTAGGGTGTGACCTGGTGAACACACCAGGTACCCAGTTTCATGCCAGTTTGTGATGTTCTTATATGGTTTGTCAGTTTGTACTATGGTAGAGTAGCTTGGAGTGGTGTTCCAAACACTTCAGGTCCATTGTCTGTGTCCCTTTCTGAGCCTTGAGATGTCTATGTTTCATTGTAAAATGCACTTAATCAAAATGTCTGGGAGTAGAAGCAAATATACATATGGTTATAAATATATATATTTAATGGTTATATATATATATATATATTTAAAACCATTCTCTATGGAAATAATTTTAAGATGATAGGACAAAGCCTTCTCTGCCTCCTTTGGAAAGCAGCAAGGAGACTGAGAAATAGAAAAACGATTTTCATTTTTGATGCAACTTGGAAAGGTCGATAACCTCAGACCATCTATGCAGAGGGAGGGCTCTTGCTCCATCCAGCAGAAATTGGGTGAGGATGAGGTAGTCAGAGAGAAAGGACACCCAGCACTGGAAATCTATGGCAGAGCCAACCGACCATGGCCTTCTCCGTTCTGGGGGCACGTCTAAGGCATGGACAATATTTAGAGGAACAAGATGAAGGTGTGGTACTGGTCATGGGATCCTCCCTGGACAGGGAGTGATGCCATGGGTTGGGGGGGGGCACGGTTGGAGGAAGCAGAAGAAAGGAGAAAATGTTCACATCTGCTATTTTGCAAAAGGCATCTCTTTGTGTGGATCTGTGGGGGGAAAACTGCACACTGAGCAGCTTAGTGGCTGCCAGTCTTCGTCGGTGTGGGATGTAAGGACTAAACCTTCTGAGGAGACCTGGGTTCAGACAGCACTTTGCTCTGAGCCTGAGAGATCCCTTGCTACATTGCAGCGCTCCCTGGGCTCTTCTCAACATTGTTCTTTTACAAACTGCTGATCCTGAAAGAAATCCCCTAGTTCATGAAAAACCAGCAGAGGATTTGTCCAAAATATCACAGGAAAAACAAAAAAGACAATTTATAGGCTGAAAAATGATCCAAAAGAGGAAAGTAAAGTGAATGGTAAACAGTAAAATACAATACAATAAGTGAGTATAGAAATACAGGCCATGTTGGATTTTGAAGAAAAGAGAAAAGGCACTGATGAAAATTTAATTAGGGACATGGAACACAGGCATCAGAAAACAGAGCAGAATAAAAAGAAAATAGAAAGATTGAAGTAAAAGGGACTGACATGGAAGACAGAAAAAGATGGCTCAACATATACATCATTTGTGTCCTGGTGTAAGGAAACAGAATAAAGAAGCAGAAAAGAATATTTGCATGTACCATTAAGCAAAAATTTCAGATTAAACTCAATTCTTAATAATGATAGGGCATTTGGGCTCGGTGGGTAGGGCGCTTGGCCCCATATACTGAGGGTGGCAGGTTCAAACATGGCCCCGGCCAAACTACAACAATAAAATAGCCAGGCATTGTAGCAGGCGCCTGTAGTCCCAGCTACTCAGGAGGCTGAGGCAAGAGAAGTGCCTATGCCCAGGAGTTGGAGTTTGTTGTGAGCTGTGATGCCACGGTACTCTACTGAGGGTGACAAAGTGAGACTCTGTCTCTAAATAATAATAATAATGATAGGGCATTCTATGTCCTGGAAGGTGAAGGAGATTCCTGCACATTGATATATAAGAGTTAGTTTTAGACATTAGTTATATCCTCATATGGTTGTTGGACTTTAAAGAAAAAGAAGCAATTCTACAGATATCGAAGTATAAAGAACACACAGAAAAGATATAAAAGCCAGACTATCCTTAGACTTCTTTCTAGAAACAGTCTATGGTAGAAGACAATGGGATATGGTCTAAACCCTTTAGGAGAAGAAAGTAAGATATTACAATTTTATACCCAGCTACACTGGTGTTCAAGCAAAAAGATGCCCAGGACAGATCTTGTAAAGACGCACGCCCTCGTAACATTCTCCGTGAGGTTTTTTTGAAGACCTGAGGACAAGCCTTGGCTGTCTAAGAGGAGAAAGAAGAAACAGCGACTAAAGATTTCAGTGGTTATGAATCCATATACATATAGATCTAAAAACAAAACAGTCATGACAACGACTACAGAAAAGAGTAAGGAAGTCAGAACACTGACGAAGTGAAAATAATAAGACAGGCAGCAAAATCCTGGTGAAAGAGGGGAGGAGAAGATGGAAGGCAGTGGAAGACAGCTAAGTTTCTTACTGTGAAGGCCAGGAGGACTCAGATATGTTTAAAGCTGAAAACTCAAGTAAGGGAGCTATAGGAATATTACTTACAAGAATAAAGGTAAACACTAGATAAATTAGGAATAATAGCTTAACACGATCAAAACTAGGCAGTGATGGAGAAGGAAGGTAGATGAAGCATCGAAAATCAAAGAACTGAAATTTAAATATAGTTTGTGGTGTCTGTCTTAAGAACAGGGATGTAAGTGTGTAAGTGTGTATGATAGAAGAACAAAATGAAACTGTCAGCTTCCCAAATTCACACCATTGTAAATTGCAACCCCCCCCCCGCACCCCCAGCAACAAAGCAAACATGAAAATAAAGAATAATAAAAATACTTACAGGATTTGGAGACTTAATGGAAAACAACAGCTCTATAAATAAAATTATCTAAAATACAGCAATAGGTGATTATTATGGGGAAATCTCCAAGATATATTGTTAAGTAAAAAGCTATTTATAAAAGGGAGTGTATGGTACCACTGTTCTACTTATGTTTAAGAAAGTGTATCTCTATACACATGAACACATAGTGTAGGTCACGTGACTGTGGATATGTAAACACATACAGAGAATGTCTCTGGGAAGATACACAAAAAATTGGTAATGGTGGTTTTCTCTGAAGCAGGAGGCTAAGGACTGGAGTCCGGGGGAGGATTTTCACTGTTCATAACTCAGTACTTTTTATTTCAACTATGGGTTTAAATTGCTTTTCTCAAAATACAGATAACACTTCCCAAACTCCACAGGTGATTCTAGCCAGCAGTGCGGTTCGTTTCTTCCTTTCCGGACTTCTGACAACCTGACGGCAGCTGTTCTTTATCTCCGTGGGAGGGATAAAGTGATCATTGCTCTTTCTCTGTTTCATGTGGGGCTTTGGCAGACCAGCAAATAGTCTTATTGATTTACTTGTGTCTAAATTTCCTGGTTTCAAAAAGAGGTTATAGTCAACTAAAAAAAGAGGCAAAAAAAAAAGAAAAATCTCAGTCATGAAGTTATAATGTACTAGGACTTTGAATTTTCTGTTACCGTTTAAACTTCTGTCTTCATGTTAGAGGGCTTCCGTTTCAAGTCCCCTGAATTAATAGAATGGCTCCCTAGCTTGTCCCCTGGCCTCTGGTCTCTTTGTCCTTCAGTTCCCACTCTCCCCATTTTCCCCTGCTGGTTCCATGGACGCTCCATGCAGAAGCACGGCCTCATGCTGCAGGTGGGCTGGCCCCCAGGGGCGGTGCTCATCTCTACCTGGGTCCCTGTCGCCTTCACAGGCAGACATAATCTCAACCCCTTGCTGTTCAGTCCTACACTGGTTCCTTTCTCTCCTGAGTTCTATTAGACTCACAGGTAGCATCTAACAATTTAGCCCTTCAATGACCTCATTTGTGATCATTTTTCTCCAACTTTAGTTTAAGCTCCTTCAGGGGGGAGCTAAATTCTAAGTAGGTCCCAACTCTAGTCAGTTCCCAGCATCCTCACAGCTACTGGTTAGATGGAGCCTCTCATTGCCCACCCTGCTGACTGGCCTCTGCATCTCTGCTTGTGTCCCCTGTGCTCTGTTTGCTGCTGGCAGCTGGAGCCATTGGCCTTGAAGTGCAAGTCAGGGGGTTTCTCTCCCTGGCTTAAAACCTAGCGCTTTCCAGCTCCCTTGTGATAGACCTTGCAGGATGTGCCCATGGCCACCCCCATCTCCAGGCCACCCTCCACCCCTGTTTCAGTCTCCACCTTACACACCAAGTCCAGTCCTTCCCTGGGGCCACTGCACCTGTCAGGATAGCTCTTCCTCCTCCTCACACAGCTGGCCGCGTCACAGCACCCAGGTCAAGGTTACAACATCCCTTCCTCTGAAGGTTTCTATGACACTTTGCCTAATGCAGTTCCCTTCTCCACCTTTCCCCACCCCTGTCACTGTCTAACCTTTTCTCTGCTTAGTTTATCTTTGCTACTTTCATCTTCACTCTGTATATGGTAGATGGTGTGATCTGGGGCTAGACCCCCTGGGTTTAAACCTCGGCTCCACTCCTTAAACTGTATGACATTGGGCAAGTGTCTGACTTCCTTGTGCCTCACTTTTCTTATCTGTGCAATGGGGATAGTGTGATACATTGCTTACAGGATTGTAATGAGGATAAAAGGAGATAATATGAAAGGCTGGTAGGCAGGCAGTAAGGATGATGTAAGTATTTGGTGTTAATATAAGACAGGTGTTTAGTTATTATTTCCTGATTCTTTCCTTAAGACTGTCAGCTCTGGTGTGTTAGTCAGGTCAGGCTGGGGAGGGTCTAAGCAACAGAAATTTATTTCCTCATAGTTCACAGGCCAGAAGTCCAAGATCAAGGGCAAGCAGGACTGGTTTCCTCCTTGGCTTGCCGATGGCATCTTCTCTGTGCCCCCACATGGTTGGCTCTGTGTGTGTGTTAGTGTTCTGAACTTCTGTCTTGTAAGGACACCAGTCAGAGTAGGGTAGTAACCTCATTTTGAATTTAATCATCTCTTTGAAGACCTTATCTCCAAATACAGTCACATTCTCGAGGACTAGGGTTTAGGACTTCAGCATTTGAATTTTGAGGGGGACACGATTCAGTCAATAATGTCTGAAGGACTAGGATTATGACCTGGTGCACTCTGTTATCTTGGTAGAAATGCATGCTCTAGCAAAGTTCAGTCTCTAGGTAAGGCCCTGCTGGGAGTGTGTGTGGGGTGCATCCCACCAGAGAATCCTCTGCCCACAGCCGTGAAGCATGGGGCATCTGGGCTCTGAGCTGAAGCGCACCCAAGAAGTATCCCTAGGAAGCACCAAACCGGGTAACATCCTGGACCTTGGATTGTGTACCCTAAAATTTTAAATCACTCCCTCACAGCCTGGTAGCAAGAAGGGGCCCAGCCTTACAGAGGAGCTGGTGCTGAGTTCCTTGGCAACTCACTGTTGGGAAGCAAAGAGGGCACGGATCACTACCTTTTACCCTCACTTCTGTAGCAGGGCTGCAGGTCCCCACCAGGTCAGCAGGTGGGTCACGGCCCCTGCAGAACACATCTCTCTTCTAATCAAGCAGACACACCCATGTCTGTTCCTTCGCTGCTCCTCAAACCCAAGTGAGGCTGGAAGACGGCCCTTCTTAGAACTGACTTCCAATCTTACACAAGGTGTCTCCAATGGTTGCAGTTTCCCCTGTGAGCGATATGGAAAACAGCTATGTTTTACTTATTTACAATCAGGCATACCTCACTCTTTGTGATAGTTGAATTCCCCAGGGGTTGTGTGTGAATTTTAAGTCCAAGACTACATTAAATAGGCAGGGTTGGAGGGGTTACTATTTATAGTAAATATCCAGTGTGCCTCTTCTGGCAAGCAGGGAAGCCTTCTAATTTAACTGCTCTGCTTTTGTAAACGTGATCTTTACACATGCTCACATATGTGTACACATAAATACACACACGTTTTTGTCTTTATGTCTGTGCATTCTGGGGATCTCATCTTGATTTAAATCTAGAAGGGGATAGCTTTATTAAGTAACTTAAACTGTAGAGAAAATTATGATCCTAGCTTAAGTAAAACACCATGAAAAGCCTAGATATAGCATCAGTCGACAGCTTTGGTGATCTTGCTTTTCTCTGGGCAGTAACCTAGTAAATTTCTACTTTGCGACAGAAGCTATGGAGACTGTGTGTTTATCCCACGTAGATTGTCAGGGGAATATGAAGCAATTGGGGTTTCTTCCTCTTACCTTTGTGCTGTTGGCAGGTTGATTTAGGTGAATAGATTTTGGTTGGTTTTGTGAAAACATATAATACTTTAACATTTTCAGCTGCTAAGTGGTTCCCCTGGACAGCCTGAGGCTTCAAATGGGAAGAGCCAGGGCAGATATCTAGGCTTACCCGTGACATCACTTGTTACTAGGATAAAAAAGCAGAAAGTGCCATACTTCCATATGAATGCTATAACCCAACTACAGCCCAAGATGAAGGGGAAAGAGGAGGGGGAGGGAGGGAAGGGGATAGGATGGGTGGAGGGAGGGTAATTGGTGGGACCACACGTATGGTGCATTTTACAAAGGTACATGTTAAATCTACTGAATATAGAATATAAACATCATGACACAATAACTGAGAAAATGCGGCGAAGACTTTAACCAGTTTGATGAAAGTGTTTTAAATTGTATATAAAACCAGCACATTGTACCCCATAATTGCATTAATGTACATAGCTACAATTTAATTTAAAAAAAAAAAGCAGAAAGTCAAAGACCAGGGATCAGAAATAATGCCCAAGAGTAGCCACAGCTGAGAGATGTCCTCAGGGGTAGAACAGAGACTGTTGAAAAGCCTAGAAAGGTCAACGTCAAGAGTGAACAGCAGAGCAGTGTTCACGAGACTTGACATCAACATTTGAGAAGTAACTGTTGCTGAAGGTCAATCCAGTAAAATTAAGAAATGAGGCAAAACATGTTTTATATTCTTTTTTTCTTTAAAATTTCTTCTTTTTCTTTTTTTTTGCTTAAGCAACCGAAATTTACTTTGTCCCAACTCTGGAAGCTAAAAGTTTAAGATCAGCATGTTGGCAGGGTTGGTGCTTTCCAAGGCCTCTCTATGTTCTTCATTTTGTATGATTTGATTCATTACCATTTTAGACAGGGTAAGGCCTGATTTATGAGCATGTTTTTGCTTAATGAGTAAGAACATGAGGTAATGAAATTTCAGGTGCTTAGTCTTGAGAGGCAGAGGTGGTTATGCTTGACTACTCACTGTAACTTCAAAGGTGATCAGGAGTGTGGCCCCCAGTGCTGGGAAGAAAGATTGAGTGGTTCTTTGGCCAGATGCTATACTCTTGACTTCTTAATTTTGATGGGCAGATCAGAGGTACCCACTTGGATGTACTGTAAAGCTGGCTTTGAGTGGGTGCAGGAGACATGAAAAGGGCTGCATCTATTTGTTATTGAGTCTTTGAGAGTTTCTTCTTTTGGAAGTACATCTGGTGCCAGACATTCATATTTTTAATGGTTTGGACTGAATTTTGCTTTATTCACAGTGTGGGGTTGACATCTAAAATCGGTTTCTGTGCATAAGGAAATAACGTTATTAAAATACAGTATTATTAAAACAGCTTTCCACAGGCACTTTGTTATGCATGACAAATGCGTAATTAGCTGGAGTTAAGAGCTAATAGGTTTATAACATAAAGGCTCCACTTCTGAAATAACGTTCAGCTGATATTTATATGCATTGCTGTGATTGTGTAAGAAACAAATTGTTCTACGGTTTACAAAAGTCTTATTGCCTTGTATTGTGCCTTTAAGCAATTTAAAAACACAGAACTTGCTGATTTGGGGGGGAAGGAGGGGAGGGTGAGCTTCTGTTTTATCAGCAGTTTGGAGGTTGAGTTTAAAATGACAGGACCCCAGCTGAGATTGTCTGAACATATGAGCCTTTCAAGGCCAGTGAGTTATCTAGCATCACAAGCCATGTTGGGGGCTGTGGCTGGCTTCAAAGCACGTCTGCGTCATCCGATAGCTGGTACTGACAGAGACGCAGGAAAGGAACATCCAATCCTTTCTTGTCTTTCTTTTTATAAAACATTGGCATTCAGATTAAATGTGTGTGCCATTGGTTTCATACATTGCAAAGACAAGTCAGGTAAAGATGAAACCTAGGTAAAACTAGACAACTCACCCAGACTTGTATGCTCTGTTTGTGACTAGTTAGCTTAAAGATGTGCCAGAGTTTCAAAGTTTGGGAGGAGTCAGCCCCTTCTGGTGGAGTCATGGGGTTGCATCGCCTTATTTGGAATATCATTAGAGATGTGTCTTCAAAGGCACCTGCTCTGGGCAGTCAGTCATACACCTTGCCAAAGACTCCCCCCCAAATGAGAAGAGGACACTTTGTTTTGACTGTCATTGAACTAAAGATGCCATGTTGTGCTCTGGGGTTAGTTAGTATTTCCTTGGCTCCATCAGCCCCACCCCCAATCAGTAAGTAGAAAAGTTAAGCAGAGACAGATGCTCTTTGGGCCTATGAGCTTCAGGAGAAGCTGGTTTCTTTGTTTTCCCTCCTTAGAACTAGACCCCAAGCACCTCCTGGAAGGAGCGCTGACCGTAACCCTAAACCTAATTTCCACACAGAAAATCTTTGCAGGTGCGTCAGGAAAGCTGGAGTCCCCACCAAGTGGGTGAGTCATACATACTGTGAGTAGTGTAAAGAGTGTGTCAGGTGGCAGGGAGCTGTATGTGGTGCTGAAATAGCTGAGAAATAGTCTATTTCTCTTGACATGGAACATAGAAGTTACCACTGTATAGAAAAAAGTACAGGAAGTGTCCTGCAACCGTTCTCAGACAACTGTGGATATTTCTTTCTTTGCCACTCATGTGCACCATGTGAACCTTCAGTTCTTGGCCATTTCACAGGACAGGAGAAAAAGAAGAAAGTGAAGGTGCTGGCTGGAGGGGGACAGGGCCCGATCCTCCTGATCTTGAACTGCCTTGTTCTGTAGAATGTGGAATTCCAGGTCCTCTGCCCTGAAGCTGGAGGTGGAACCAGGAATCTTTTGAGATACCTTGTAGCTTATCTAATTAATCAGTCTATGAAAGGGGGAGCCAGCTTAGAAGGAATCTGTCCACAGTACCTCCCTGTTAATGGCTGAGGTGTTATATGCCCTTGCTGATAGGCTAACATATGATCACTCAGGAACTCAAGCTATTGCCTCTAGTTTTTATGCTGTGGCTTATCATTTAGTGACTGGGGACTTTGGCACCCCACTCTCAACATTGGAACAACAATAGAAAATCAACAAAGATACATTGGATTTAAACTGCACTTTAGACCAAATGGACCGAACAGACACTTACAGAACATTTCATCCAACAGTTGCAATATGCCATTGTTCTCATCAGCACACAGAACATTCTCCAATAGAGATCATATGTTAGGATGCAAAACAAATCTCCGAAAGTTCAAAGAAATTGAAATTGTATCAGGTATCTTCTTAGATCACAACAGAATACAACTAGAAATCAGTAACAAGAGGAACTTTGAAACTGAACAAATAGATGAAAATTTGAATGACCATTGAGTCAATAAGGAAATTAAAAATGAAATAAAAAAGTCTTGAAACAGATGGAAATGGAAACATAGTAAAACAAATGAAAACGGAGACACAGTAAAACCTACAAAACACAGTAAAAGCTGTGCTAAGACTGAATGTACAGCATTCACTATACACCTATCTCAAAAAAGTAGAAAGATTTCAAATAAAAAAACCTAATTATGCACCTGAAAAAACTGAAAAAGCAAGAGCAAATGAAACCCCAAATTAGAAGAAAAGAAATAATAAAGATCAAGCAGAACTGAATAAAATAAAGACTAAAAAATATAAAGAATCAATGAGACAAAAAGTTAATCTTTTTGAAAAGATGTGAACAACATCAAAAAACAAAACAAAACAAAACAAAACTGTTAGACTAACCAAGAACAAAGAGAGAAGGCACAACAAATAAAATCAGAAACAAAAAGAGAGATATTATAACTGAGATCACAGAAATATAAATGATCATTAGAGACTATTATGAACAACTACATGCTAACAAATTGGAAAATGCAGAGGAAATGAAAAAAATTCCTGGACTCATATGACCTCCAAAAATAGAACCAGAAAGAAATAGAAAACTTGAACATACCAATCTTGAGTAATGGAATTAAACCAGTAATAAAAGTCTCCCAATAAGGAAAAGCCCAGGACTGGAAGATATCACTGCTGAGTTCTGTCAAATGTGTAAAGAAGAAAAGGCTGTTGAAAGATTGGAAGAGAAAAAAAAAAAGAAAGAAAGGAAGAGGATGCAAACAAATGGAAATCACCCTGCTCATGGTTTGGAAGACTTAAAATGGTTAAAATGACCATCTTACCTAAAGCTATCTACATAGTCAAGGAATTCTGTATCAAAACACCAATGATATTCTTCACAGAAATAGGAAAACAATCCTAAGATTAGAATCAAGCCACAGAAGACCCTGAATAGCTAAAATGATCTTGAGCAGAAAGAACAAAGTTGGAGGCATCATACCACCAGATTTCAAAATACATCAAAAAGCTATGGTGACCAAACAGCATGGTATTGGTATAAAAACATACACAGAGACCAATGGAACAGAATAGACAACCCCAAAATAAACCTGCATATTTACAGCCAACTGATTTTTGACAAAAGTGCCAAGAATATACACTGGGGAAAGGGCAGTATCTTCAATAAATGGTGCTGGGAAAGCTGGGTATGCATATGCAGAGGAATGAAACTAGACCCCTTTCTCTCACCATATATAAAAATCAACTCAAGGGGGGTGCCCATGGCTCATCTAGTAGGGCGCTGGCCCCATATACCGAGGGTGGTGGGTTCAAACCTGGCCCTGGCCAAATTGCAACAACAAAGAAAAAAAATAGCTGGGCGTAGTGGCGGGTGCCTGTAGTCCCAGCCACTCGGGAGGCTGAGGCAAGAGAATCACCTAAGCCCAGGAGTTGGAGGTTGCTGTGAGCTGTGACTCCACAGCACTCTACCGAGGGCGGTAAAGTGAGACTCTGTCTCTACAGAAAAAAAAAATCAACTCAAAATGGATCAAAAACTTAGCTGTAAGACCCCCAATTATAAAACTACCAGAAAGAAACATAAGGGAAACATTTCAGGACATTGGTCTAGGCAAAGATTTTATGGTCCAGAATTCAAAAGCCTGGGCAACAAAAACAAAAATAGACAAATGGGACTATATTAAACTAAAAAGCTTCTATACAGCAAAGGAAACAGGGTGAAGGGATAATATGTACATAGAGAGAAACTATTTGAAAGTAATTCATCTGTGGAGAGACTAATGCTTAGAATTTATAAGAGACTCAAATACTAAACAGCAAAATACCAAATAGCCCCATTAAAACTCAGGCAAAGGGTTTAAGTAAACACTTTGCAAAAGAAGACATACAAATGGCCAATAGAAAACATGAAAAAAAATATACAGCCTCACTAATCATCAGGGAAACAGATCAAAACCGCAATGAGATATCAGCTTGCCCCACTTCGAATGGCTATTATCAAAAAGGAAAAATACAACAAATGCTGGTGAAGATGCAGAGAATAAGCAATTCTTTTTTTTTTTTTTAAATACATGTATTTTATTATTCTTCATTACATTATTTCCCCCCCCCCCCCACCCATCCGTGATAAGACAGAATTGATTTACAGAAAAGAATACAGAAAACACCAAAGCTCCTGGTAGTGGGAGAGATTTCAAGT